>JAGTTF010005776.1:19537-37762 GCA_019095985.1 Streblospio benedicti
CTCATCCCCATCAGTTAAGGATTGATTACCATTAAAATTGTTTATATCAGACCTTAGCCCACCTTCCTGTTCGCGCAAGCGTGCTATTAATTGGAGTTTAGCTTGTTTTAAATCAGCCAAGGCTGTCAATTTTTCAGTTAAGCTCGCCACCCGCTTGACTACTGAGCAGTCAGAACAGCTGCACGTTACATCATGGCCCTCTGGCCGAGTGTCACGACCCTGAAGGATGATGTCACTTAATATTCTTTGAGTTTCATTCAACTCTCCATCGATTTCCTCTACACGTTCAGTGAAAGAGGCAATACGATTGGCAACATCCAACTGTTTGTCATCCATATCAGATATGTTATCGTCTGTTAACTCGTAAAATTCACTTAGATCTTCTGTATTCGATCTCAATTTTGCGAGCTCCGAAATAGCTTCACTTATTGGTGGAAATTTTAAAGAAGACAGTATATTTTGTACATCTAAATTTAATGGTACAGACGAGATGTCTACAGCAACGGGTTGTACTGTATAAGGAAAGTATGACTCTTTTAATCTCAAGCCTTGCCGCTTAATATCACTCCTGGTATTCATTCAAACATAAGTCATTCACAATACATATCAAGACCCGATTGCTGTCAGGCCATGCAAAATTGACAGGACAAATAATTTGCCAACCCAAAGCCATAAAATTAAATATGCATATAAATGCAACTAGGGTTGCCTATCCAGCGGTGACACAATTATTTGCAATTCATGTCCCACTACCTCATCTGGTTGAATGGAGGCTTTATACGTTATATAAAATATCGTCAACATTTCAACGCACAACAATTACAACACTACGCCAGCTTTCATCACGGGAATGTACATCAATACTGTCTGGCTATCCGCGTTCCAAATTATTAACCCTTTAACGGATATCACCTGCCTGGGACATGTGAATGTTAATGTTAGTTTGCCACGGGCCTAGATGAGAAAAAAAATGCCACTTTACCATCATGTCAATCCACTTTCATCTCTGGCCAAGGGCTCGGTAGTCATCCTCATGAGGTTGATTGGCATTAAACAGCACCTGAAAGTTCTTTAAATCCAATGTGAAAATGTGAACAAAATGCTCAAAACACAATTTGACCATTGACTTTGATTTAACAGGATTTGGGGTGGGGGTGGGGTGGGTGGGTGGGTGGGATTTAATAACAGCTATGCACTGCAGAATTAATCTTTTGACTTAAAATATGAACTCCTACACTTGTTTCAGAATATGTGACTTAATATTATTCAATTGCCAAGAGAATTAAACATTTTTATAGACATCCCCCTCAGAAGTTCCTGGTGGGTAATTGACAGATGCTAATGAACGGCATATGTAAACATTTCACACATACCGACTTTCAACTAATATTTCACAAACTTATAATTCTTGGATTTCTTATTTCTTGATGAAAAATCAATTGCATATTGCTCATTTATCATTCACAATTGGTTTGAAAGGGAGTAATTTCGATGTAACACCATTGAGGGTTTGACGCTAACTAGTGCCCTATGTCTTGGGCACATGAAATCTAAGTCACGGCAAATCAAATATTAGGCTCCTGTGCCCTGGTGAGCTCATCATAAAAGTACAAGTTATTATATTTTAGCCAAACCCAACTGTCATATCCACAATGTTGGTATCCCCTATAGTGAAAGTTACATAGCATAAATGAAGTTTCATGTTGATCTGATAGTTAAATTTTTTTTGTTTTAATTTCTTTCCTTTTGATCGTTTTTTCTCAGTATTCACCTCGTACCAAAGTAACAAAACATGGATTATGTATTTTATTTCATAGAGCAACAAGACCAAAGTAACATAACATGGATTGTCTTTTTTTTATAGAGCAACAAGACCAGATCTGACAAGTACAGAAGAACCAGCAATACCTCTTCACGTCTATTAATCACCACCAACCAGACCGAGAGAATAATCACGTATCATAAAAAATCTCTCCAAACGAAAGACTTGTAAACTACTACATATCCAAACGCTGTCAGCAAGATTTCAATAAAACATGGAGCCCTAGACCGTCCTTCCATCTATAACATTCTGCTGACAGGGCTGTACGTTAGGATTCAAATCTACTTGTCCGTCGGACAAGTAGAGGTCTAAGTTCACTTGTCCGACAATCAAATGCACTTGTCCGAACAAAATATTACGACTGTTGACAAAAAAGGTTATATATATGTATAATAGTATATGTGTATAATATAATTGAGCAAAATGTTTGTATTATTCATTACCTTTCCATTTCACCCAGTAAAACCAGGGGGTACATCGTTTGGTACATGCAATTGCCACAGAACTGGTGAGTTCCATTTGTGAATGAAGTATGATTCAGTGGTGTTTCTCAGTCATGCAAATGTATCTAAGTTGTGAACTACCGATTATGAAGATTGATTTTCAAACATTTATATTCATGTAAGAACAGTACAAATATATCAGGATGAACTAGAAAATGTATTATTTCTAATAATATGCCTACAAGAAAAAACACAATGATATAGTCTACAAATTTTGAGCACCAAAATGATACATGATTGATGTTTTGTCTGAAAACAAGTGAGTGATAACCACGGTTAGTACATTTTAATGACTTGTTTCCAAATGGAATACAATTTTAAAACTGATTTGTGAACTCATTGAAGTGTTTAACATGGGTTCCAAATCACCATTCTGAGTTAAAAAGAGTATTATTACTTCAAAATGTATGGATTTGTAATTCACATGATAAAGGCGAATGTATGACGACTGGTACATTTAATTGGGGACTTGTTTCTAATTGGAATACTAGTACCTATTCAATGTTGACTTTCAAGATGTAAACCTGAGATGTAAACATCCTCATAATTTACTCCAGCCACATTGCTGGATATTACAAACAACACTAGGATGTATCAAATGTATAGAAATGTACATGTACATGTAATGGAACTAAGTAAAAGTAATTTCCCAAAATGTACATCATTTATAGAATTGTCTGATTAACATGCATGTTAATATTAATTGTTTCATACATAATATTATGTTAATTAGTTGTTAAAAATTGGATCCTGCCATTGTTGTCAATTAAATCTTTGTAGAAGTTTTATTGCTGCATACTTCATTCCATAATAATCATATTTTAATAAATATTTAGAAACAATTTAGTCTATAATTTGATTCAGATTACCAAGATATTTGTGCTTATATTGTATAGTAGTACTACATTTTCTTCTTAATAAGTATTGTAATGTATGGTATTTGTCCCGCTGTTTCATTCGTTGTTTATGGTTCTGCACGCATAGTGCCTACGGGCTGTTTGTGGTCTTATAATAAAGGTTTTGAACTTACTTACGTTATCCTCCCACTATTGGACCAGCATTACCACTGGCGTGGTGGCAGCGGTGTTTGACGAAGCTTTGAAGAAAGAAGCAACTCACAAAACTTCGAAACTTACCTCGGAATAAGACTTTGATTTTGCTGTGTCACGGTCAACTTCGACCACAGTGTGGAGAGAGGTAACATTTACTAAGTATAGTACAAGAAACCAACGATGGCTAGCCAAAGCATTAAAGCAGTGGGCATTAACTGAGGAAGAGACCATTACGACGTTTGAGGCATGGAAAAACAACATCCTCTACATATTGTCTCTTGAGGAGAAGTTCTCCCCGTTTCTTAAGGCTGGTGCAAAATGGGCAAAGAAGACGAAAACAACCCAACATAGAGGTTTCACTGGAGATGGTGCAGCAGTTGAAGCAGCTAATTTGGAGCTATTTCTAGGTCAGATAGCGAACTTTGCACCGATTATCTCAAGAAGCTCAATAGTGAAGAACTCCACATCACTCTCTGGAATTTGGGACACCATAAGACTTTATTATGGCATACAATCCAATGGAGCGCGGTTCATCGACTTTGCTAGCATCAAATCATCACCAGAAAAACGACATGAAGCTCTATACCAAGAGTTAACCGCTTTTTCGTGGAAGATAATCTGCTAGCGCCCAGATGCGGACTTACCCATCATGGAGACAATATTACCGAAGATGAAGAAATGACACCGACGTTGGAGAATATGATTGTACTCACGTGGCTTCAACTCATCAACCCAGAGTTACCGCTATTAGTGAAGGAGCGATTCGGGACCGAGCTACGGCAGAGGACACTAGCATCCATAAAGAATGAGATTTCTCAGTCCCTACCTTCTATGTTGAGCAAGCTGCAGTCACCAGACGAGAGTACAGTAATGTTCACTCGTTCAAGGACCGGATCAAGATCTCAGGTACAGGCATGGAAAGAGTGCCCCATATGTAAATCAGCGAATAGGCGCTCATACGATCATTTTCTAACCCAATGCAAATATTTGCCTGATCACGACAGAAGGTACTTACAAAGAAAGGAAAAAAGACCAAAGTCACGTAAGATTACAGTGGAGGTTCCCATATCAGAGTCCGATGAATCCGATAGCGAAGAAGACTACAAAGCGAAGGCCACGACAGACGTATCATCACCGTCCGTGAAGAAGGTTAGCACAAAGAAGTCGCCGCAGTTCAAAGCATTCCACAGAGAATATCCCGTAACATTGACGCTTGATACTGGTGCTGAAACGAATATGGTAAAAGAAAGCCTCGCTCATTTTCTTCGCGTCAAAGTGAAAAAAACCACTCACACTGCACTGCAAGCTGATGGTACAACACCTCTTCATATTGTTGGAGAGACTGTCTTCACCGTGTCTCGGCTGGGTATCGACATGAAATTGGAGGCCCTTGTTGTCTCAGATATCGATGTGGACATCCTCGCAGGCATACCTTTCATGTCCATTAATGATGTCGCAGTTAGACCTTCTCGTCATGAGATTACATTGATGGGTAAGGAGGTAATTTGTTATGATCAGCCCGCACCACCATCAGTGTCGCATCGTATCCGTCGCACGCAGGCATACGTCTTAAGCGCCCCTTCAACGCCGACAACAATCTGGCCAGGAGATGATCTTGAGATCGACATACCCGCGGATATATCCGACCACGACGTTGTAGCTGTGGAGCCCAGAGTTGATTTGAAGAAGAGTGAGTGGCCAGCCCCATCCCTAAATGACGTCATTGATGGTCGAATTAGACTTGTCAACTCGTCTATCGCCCCAATCACACTCAGTAAAGGTGAACATTTTTGCCAAGTACTACCTACCCAAGTACCAAGCAATGAGAGTATTCAGGTAGTCAGCAAAGACACGAATGTCAACAAAGCAAGAAAGCCAAATGATAGTCATTTTTCTGATAACGTTTCCGTGGACCCTGATCGCATATTGCCCGTCGCTGACAGAAAAGAGTTCCAGGACATCCTCCGTCGTTACGATTCTGTGTTTGATGCAAAATATCAAGGCTACAACGGTTACTTTGGAAAACACGAAGCAGTAGTAAACATGGGACCAGTCCTTCCACCCCCAAAGAAAAGGCCGCGTACCACAGTATTCCAAAGACAAGTTAAATGAGTTACAAGATGCATTTGACCAACTGGAAACAGCAGGCGTATTCCAGAGACCTGAAGATGCTAATGTAGTCATTCGAATATCTGAACCCGTCATTTCTCGTCAAGAAACCCAGTGGAGGATATCGCCTAGTAACTGCATTCGCTGACGTCGGCAGATACTGCAAGCCATCACCGTCCATCATGCCAGATGTTGACAGTACATTACGCATCATAGCAAGCTGGAAGTATATCATTGTCACTGACCTTACCAGCGCATTCTACCAGATTCCTTTGTCTCATGAATCACAGAAGTTCTGCGGTGTAGCTACCCCTTTAAAGGGACACGTGTATATCGTAGAGCTGCCATGGGTATGCCTGGGTCCGAAACAGCATTAGAGGAGTTAATGTGCAAAGTTGTGGGTCATATGGTTCAGGAAGGCAGTGTTGCCAAGCTCGCAGATGACTTGTATTGTGGTGGTAATACGCCAGCAGAGTTACTGAGAAACTTCAGTCGTCTCATGGAAGCCTTAGAGAAATGTGATCTGCGTCTGAGCGCCAAGAAGACTATAATTTGTCCTGAGACAACAACTATCCTTGGCTGGATTTGGCAGGATGGTTCCATACGTGCAAGTCCCCATCGCATCTCCACTTTGTGCCAGGCCAAACCGCCATCAACGGTTAAAGGCATGAGGTCCTTCATCGGGGCATATAAATTCCTGAGTAGAGTTTTACCCGACTGTGCCACTGCGATATCACCCCTTGACGATGCCATTGCTGGTATGGCTAGTCAGGAGAAGGTTACGTGGACAGAACCGTTGCAGACACACTTCGCAAAAGCTCAACGCCAGTTGCAGCAACACAAGAGCATCACGCTTCCTCGTTCCACGGATAAACTGTGGATTGTGACAGATGGTTCCGTGAAAAGCACAGGTATTGGGAGTACTTTGTACATCAGTAGAGGGAAGAAGCTACTACTAGCCGGATTCTTCAGTGCAAAACTCAGTAAACATCACACAAAATGGCTTCCGTGTGAGATTGAAGCTCTGGGAATCGCAATGTCTGTAAAGCACTTCGCCCCGTTCATAGTACAATCCAAACATCAATGTGCTGTGTTAACGGACAGCAAGCCGTGCGTCCAGGCTATGGAGAAGCTTTACAGAGGAGAGTGGTCGCATAGCCCAAGGGTAGCGACATTCGTATCCATGGCAAGTCACTACCAAGTATCTGTTCAGCATTTAGCAGGCAGCGTAAATGTACCATCTGATTTTGCCAGCCGCAACGCGCCTGAGTGTACAAATCCGTCGTGTCAGATTTGCTGTTTCGTCAGTATGAGCTCTGAGTGTGTTGTCCGCACGTTACAAGTGAGCGATGTTCTATCTGGCTCAGGAGTAACACCATTTGCAAACAGACCATCATGGATATCGTTACAGTCGGAATGCAGTGATTTACGTCGCACGCATGCTCACCTCACCCAGGGTACCAGACCCTCAAAGAAAGCTAGCAACACGCGTGATGTGAAACGTTACTTGAACGTGGCTACTTTGAGTCATGATGGCTTGCTCGTTGTGAAAAAGAACGATCCCCTGGCACCGCAAAGAGAGCTCATAATTGTACCTAGAAAACTTGTCCTCGGCTTATTCACTGCTATGCACTTACGCTTAGATCATCCGTCCGCACATCAGTTAAAACAAGTGATCGACCGCAAATTCTTTGCGTTGAATATGGATGACGCAGTGAAACAAGTGACTGATGCATGTCATACATGTGCATCATTAAGAGCCGTACCGAAACAGGTGATGAGTCAAAGCTCAGAGGATCCTCCAGAGATTATAGGAGTAAGCTTTGCAGCAGACGTTATGAAACAGGATAAACAGAAAGTGTTTGTGTTGCGGGAAACCGTCACATCATATACGGTCACATGTCTTCTGGATGCTGAGACGCACATAGCTTTACGGTCTGCTCTCATATGTTGCTGCATACCATTACGGTCATTAGATGGACCTAAAGCCGTAGTCCGCGTTGACCCTGCTGCTGGATTTGTAGCTTTGCGAAATGACAGCACTCTCGCCCAACACGGGATTCAGTTAGAATTTGGAAGGACAAAGAATCCAAATAAAAATCCTGTTGCGGAGCGTGCTATCCAAGAACTAGAAGACGAGCTGCTACGTGATACCCGTGGAGATACAATGATAACCGCCATGAAGCTAGCAGTCGTTACAGCTAGGCTGAATTCTCGCATCCGTTCCAGAGGGCTGTCTTCCAGAGAAATGTGGATTCAACGAAACCAGTTCACAAACGAGCAGTTACCCGTGTCAGACCGTGAACTTATTGAGTCCCAACACAGAGCTCGTGAAATCAACCATCGTCATAGTGAGCGATCCAAATCCAAGGGGGTTCCAATGCCAATGAGCCGTCATTTTGAACCAGGAGATCTAGTGTATTTAGTCGCTGATAAATCCAAGCTACATGCACGTGAACGGTACTTAGTGACCTCCACGGATGAAGAATGGTGCATAGTAAAGAAGTTCAATGGTCCGCGGCTTCGTAACACGTCATATAAGGTGAAATGTTCGGAGTGTATGCTCATTCCCAGCACAACCATCAAGCACCAACCGCGTCGCAGACAAGATTCCTATGTCAGCGAAGAGGAGGTGGAGGAAGTGAACGATATGGAGAATGACACAAACACAACAGATTCGCTCACGCATGATCTTTTACCAGCGGATGTTCCATCTGTTGTTCCTCCGCTGCCATCAGAGTTGGTTACTCCACTCCAATCTCCATCGGGATCCGTTCATGAACCGCAGATAGCTGAGAGGGAACCATGGAATTCCACACTAAATGAAGACGAGACGAATGATGTTCTGCCTACCGAGAGTACAAGACCTAAGCGGATGCGGAAGCCCCCAAGCTGGCATAAAGACTTCGTCCGTCATTGAGTTAAATGTTGATATTGTGTAGTTCATAATTATGTTATTAAATATCAATAATAGATATATATGATGAAAAAGAAAGAAAAAGAGACCACGCCAGAGGATTATGTGATTGCGAGAGTGCATACTTTCGCTGTGTATAAATATGTTGTATAGTAGTACTACATTTTCTTCTTAATAAGTATTGTAATGTATGGTATTTGTCCCGCTGTTTCATTCGTTGTTTATGGTTCTGCACGCATAGTGCCTACGGGCTGTTTGTGGTCTTATAATAAAGGTTTTGAAAGCAGCAGGATAGGCATGTGGGGTGGGGTACCGGTCATGAAAGTACAACAAGATGCATCATATATTTTTATCTTCCCCATACTCTGAGGGTCATGAAACTGCTTGATGCCATTGCAGGAAGTTGGTGCGGGCTGAGAAAATCGCACATTTGTAAACTACTGACCGTGAAACGTGGAAGACCTCATATATATTATAGAAAATTCACATAGACCTTTAAGGCTTGTAAAATATCATATAAACTTATGGATAATAAGTGTATAAATGACAAAGATAATGTTTCACAGTGAAATCATCATGATTAATGCATTTTATACACCAAAAACATCCCAAAATGCGAGTAAAATGCCTTCAGTTTTGATTTTTCTGCGTCACGTAAATGCATCTCACTTTTCAATGAATTGAGATAATGCTACAATTTAAACTTTGATATTTGCCTATAATGGTCCTTGATACTTGAGTAGTATTGGAAGTTATCTCTGTCACCTTGTTTCTGATTGGCAGCCTATAAGGCTACCCCTACCCCAAAATTTCCAAAATACGCATTTTTTTTCAAAAATTGACCAATATGAAAATTTTGCTTTACTTATGGCATGGACGCTTGGCATACTGGTGTCTGGTGATAAGAAATAGTTGGTAAATCCACTGGACTATTATGCATTCATTAGAAAATAATTTGCAACAGCAAATTTTATACTATTTTGAGCAAGTAAACAATGCATTGCAGTACTCTGTGAATACAAACATAATATGAAGCAAAATGTAGATATGAACATGCAGTTCTAAGTTTGATTCAATGTAGAAATACATAAATATGACCAGGTAATTGAAATAATAGAATGCAATATTATAATACTGATGATGGAACCTGAAATTGAACTTGATAGCAGACACCAAAAACGTTTAAAAACAGAATTTGAGCAAACTCATTGTGTGTTTTGTGGCAAGAGATTCTGTTCACAAAATCCATGTGTCAATGTAAATCCTGCTAAGGTGTCATCCATTTTAAAGCCTGTAAGACAAGACAAGATTCTGTTGGTAAAAAGATACTCCAGTATGAGCAACAGATATTGGAAGGAATCACTGTATTTTCTTACCATAGAGATTGTAGAGCGACGTACTGTAGTGCAGATCACATAAAACGAAGCCTCTCTAAAGCACAAAAACAAATCCAGCCTTGTTCTACAAGTATTAATGGCTCAGGTGATGTCATATGTACCTCTTGCCAAGACGATGAGTGTAGTTCAACTAGTACAGGTCGAATAACCAGATCGATTTCTGGAGAATCACCCTTTGATTGGAAAAATAGATGCTTCATATGTGGTGAGCTGTGTTCACCCAAAAAACGATCAGAATGGTCGATTGTTGAAGCTGTTATAAATGACAATAACACTTTGTACACCAAGATCTTGACGGCTGCGTATGAAAGAGGAGACACAACGATGATAACAAGATTGCATGGAGTTGTAAATGGGGACTTGGTTGCAGTAGAGGCACGTTATCATAGAAAAAAGAATTGCGTGTCTACATATATCAATCCTCGTAATGTGTCATCACAAACTAAAGTAGGATGTCATGATATTTGATGGCCATGCAGTTATACAAAGTCTCCCGCTGCCTGATACTGTTCTTCCTAAGACCTTTGAATACATGGCAAAACAGTTTCTGGACCACATAATTAGAAAGAGCAAGTCTATGGGTGTCCTTTCGCAGATCCATATTGTATTTGATAGATATTTTCCAGGCAGTGTCAAGTCTCAAAGAAGAGATGTACAAGGCAAGTCACAAATACTTGGTAAAGGGGGATGCTACCCTGCCACAAGGTATTAGTTGGAAAGATTTTCTCTCTGTACCAGAAAATAAAGCCAGTCTTGCCAGGTATTACACAGAATACATAACCAAGCAAGGAAGTAGTTTTACTCAGGGTCTCTGTATTTACATCAGTGGTGGCCAAGACGAAGATTGTAAACAAATTACAACATCAATACAATCAGTGCCAGCATTGAAATCAAATGTTGAAGAAGCAGATACAAGAATAATCCTTCATGCTGTTTATGCTGCAAACAGAGGAGCCAATTCACTTGTGGTCTGTAGCCCTGATACTGACGTATTAGTATTGCTGATACACCATCGTAGTATGATTAATGTTGCAGATATTCATTTCATGACAGGGAAAAAGGAGAAATTATTTGACAACACACGTTTTATTCCTGTTCATTTGATCCATCGCAGCATGACCGAGGCTCAGCTGAATATCCTTCTTCCCGTGTTTGGACTCTCTGGCTGTGATACTGTCAGCTCCTTTCGGTATATTGGAAAAAAGAAAGCATTTAATGCTATGATGCGAGACGCTGATGTTGCAAAGGAGATGGGGACCTTAGGCAATACACCTCAAATACAGGCTGCGGAGAAACTTGCTGCAGAACGATTTGTATGCACATTGTATGGGCACAGAAGCATTGGTTCATTGAATGAGCTGCGATGTTTGAAAGCAGAAAAGGGTACCTGTGTTAAACGTCTACCTCCAACTCAAGATAGCTTTCTCTTGCATCTCCTCCGTACAGTATACCAGCTTTATGTATGGAAACAAGCAACAGTTGCCATGAATGTCTATCCAAATCCAATAGAATATGGTTTTGAATCCGATGGAGATGAAATAATTCCTAAAATGATGTCCCAAACTGCAGCAGCACCAGAGCTTTTTGAATGACATTGTATGTGATTGCCATGACTCGTGTTCTTTGAATTGCGTATGCATTAAAAACAACCAACCCTGTACAAAAGCTTGTTCTTGTGAAGTGGAAGATTGTCAGAAACAACTCAATGTAAAAAAAATATCTTTATTTTTCATATGAAAATAATGAACTATGCATATGTAAAATATGATTTTATTTATATCTTTGTCTCTTTGGTTTGGGAACAAGAATTATGCATTACAATTTTCTGTTTGGTATCAAACACTAAATTATGAGACGAAATGTATCTTTGTATCAATCCTAGTAAAAATTAGGAACTTCAGCCAATTAGAGGTAGAGATAACATTAAAGGCTATGAAGAAATTGCAAGGTAACCTAGAATAGTCATATTGATAGGCAGGCATCAAGGGGCAAATGAAATGTATTTCATTGCTTATTTGACAGGACTTTTATAGCATCATCACTTTACAATTTCAAGATAGTCATTCATGTGGCACAGGAATTATAGATTTTGTTGTATTTCAAATGCATTTGTTGACTATATGAGAGAAGAAAGGCTAGAAACATATCAGTTAGCATTACAATGCTTTACATCTTCCTCTAGATACAGAATGTCAAGGTTCTATACAATGAATTAAAGGTTCTTATAGCTTTTAGTCATTGTTAGCGAAAACCGTCATTTTTTTTCATATTTAGGGGTGGGGGTAGCATTATAGGCTGTACAAACAAGAAAAAGTGACACAGATAATTCTTAATGATGTTAAGGTATCAAGATGTATTATAAGTAAATTTTAAAATTTTAATTAGAGCATTATGTTGATTCATTTTGAAGATAGAGACATTTAAGCGCCTCAAAATATTCAAAGCCGAAAGGATTTTATACGCATTTTTGGGTTATTTTGATGAATAAAATAGATTTTTAATCATGATTTGTCTTCAATATATTATTTTTTATTTTCACCCATCTATTATACATAAGTTAACATGCTTTTCAATGAACTTTGATGAATTTTCTGAAAATTATACGGGCACGCCAGTGCCTGCCCCTATATGTACTGTTGACACCGGAAGTTTGAATTACACCGGAAATTTTTCTACTTTGGAGCCGGCTTATCCTTATTATTTCATTGGTGCCACGCCCACTTCCACAAAGACCCGTTACGGGAAAATGACTGACGGGCTAGTCCCTTTTTAACAAAGTAAACATGGACACGAGAACACCCATTTTCCCACCCTCTTCAAATACAAAATCATGTTTTACTGATAATAATCAATTATCTTGGTGATAGTTTGAATGGTTTCCTTAATATATTTTATTATCTGTTGAATGCGATACAAATAAGTGTTTAGATCACTATGTTTCTGTCGAACTGAACTAATAAAAATCACTCAAACGTGGAAGTCGGATTGACTAGTCTAGACTAGTGTGTGCCGTAGCTGTCAAAAGCGGCCTTTTTTGCCAAATAAAGAGATATAATATGAGCTGAAAGTGTGAAAATAAGAATCTGCATCGAATTTTATATCTCCTATGCATGTGACTAAGATAATTTTTGGACTTGTCAATAACACTATGTGGATAAACCAAAATGCGATTGTTGATGGTAGATCTAGGTATAGGTGTCAAAAGTAGGTTGCACTGTCAGACTGACTTCACAAAAAAAAACAGGATTGGAAAATCAATATGGCACTTGGCTTAAGTATTGCAAAGCCAAAGTACTAGTAGTATTAGTATTAGAAGTGGTACTGCTTTTTGTTTTCAATGTCGTGTTTTGATAAAAATTCAAATATATCTAACATATATGTTTGTCTAATGACAGTGGACTCTATATGACAATGTGGAGAATGTTGTGCATCGTGAGGATGGATAGACTGTGTCTGTGTGATCTCATTCAATTCAATTCAAATTATTTTATTTGTACACATACATGCAAATAACATTAGAATACAAGGATTAATTTTTAATAATAAAAAAATGATTAATGCATATATGCTACAAAACAGAGAGCACTAAAAGCCTTTGGTATAAAGCCAATTGCTTATTTCCATAGTGGCACTGGATTGATCACATGATACAGGACGGCAATTTATCACATTGTACTAATAAAATAACAAAACTAAATAATTAAACAAATAATATATAAATAAGTTAAGAACTGGGATCACAGATATCATAGTACTACATCACAAACTCATTTTTTTCTTTTATCTTGCATCGTATTAAATAGATATTTTTACATTTATTTTTAAAATCGTCTTTAGTTTTAGTACATTTAATATATTTTGGTAAATTATTCCACATTTTGCTCCATTATACATAAAGGATTTGCTACCATGAGATTTTACATGTGGAACGACATAACAATTTTCACTCTTTCAGGTATTGTGTGAATGGATATCTGCCACTCTTTTTTAAATGTACATAGGTAAGTTGGTGCCAAACCAACCAAAAAATATTGTACATCATATTACAAGATAAATAATTAAAAACGACTTTCAACATTCAAATATTTCACTTTCCTAAAATCTGTACATAGTAAATGATGCCTATTGCCATATCCCAGAATATATCTAACCATCTTGTTTTGTGCTGTTTGTAATTTTCAAATTTTTAAGCATTGTTTCCAACCCTCTGTAATAAACATTTAAAACCATAATCTAGAATGTTGTGACCAGGAAAGCTGAACACAATAATTGTATAGATCTCATTAGCAAATTGTGCATTTTCATAATGTTTTGATTTGTAATATATATAAACACCCTCCCGGACCCAGGACCCAGATGTGGTATTAAAGCCAAATATTAGCCTGCTAAAGGTTTCACTTCAAAACCTAGATCTACGCATACATTACAGTTTGTATGAATGGACAGGTGATTGAATCATTCGTGAATGAAGTTTGATAAGATTGGTAGTGTGTGTCAGCAAAAATAAACAAGGCAAACTCAATCATGAGAGTGATAAGATTAAAAGAAATAGATGCGGTCGCCAGTGTCTCCGACAACCGTCAGTCTCATCATGTCACTAAAATGTACATGTGACTAGACTCTGACATCTAGATTCATTTGCTTACCTACAACAATGTTCATGAAGAAAGCTTTCTAGTATTATTGTAAGGCACTTGTTAGACCTCATCTTAAATATGCCGACCAAGTCTGGGCTCCATAACCCCAAGAAAGATATTGAGACATTAGAGAATACGCAATGGAGGGCAACCAAGCTAATTCCTGGATACAAAGAACTAGATTATGAGCAGAGACCAACACTAGGCTATCGTAGACATGATAGAATTATAAAAAACATACTGGCTGGAAAATACTAGTTTCAACAACGATCTGATGACAGAGGCCTAATATTAGAAAGATATGGGTAGACCTGAACTCTGTACCACATGAGAAAGATTTTAGTTTGATATTAAATAACCAGCTAAAGTTTGATTGCGGCATTGAGATTCATAGATCAAGATCAAGAAGAGGATCACAGTCAAGATTATGTTGATTTTGTAAGTGTATAGATTTATTTTGATACAATACTGTCAAATTAGTATGCAAGTTTTTGCCTGCAATATTCTGTAAAATATAGAAAAGTATTAAGCATAATTTGAATCAATTTACATTGTACTTTTCATGTTAATTTTGTCATTCATGGCTATCAGATTTTTGCGATTTTCATCTATGAATAATTTTGTGACTATTTTATTTTTGTCCATCCTGGACCTACTTTACATAGGCTATAAATGTTTGCTGACTATCTAAATCTGCATTTTTACACCTACCCACGAAATTCGCGTATTAAACCGTGCGCAAACATTTCCAGTTATACAGTAATATAAATGTTACATTTAGATAAATATTTGTGAAAATAAATATTGTTAATACTGTAAAGCGAGAATGTTTTTGGAAAAAGTAAAGTGTGTAAATTTGAACTATGAATATTATAGGTTGTGTTAGTTTCAGTAATTCCTATGTGTGCAATCGAATGTAAAAAAGTTCAGCAAAACTTAATTTTGTGATTACCACCATTACCACCATTCTGATCTATTTCAGACTTATGGGTCTAGTCCTAAAAATAATAGCTGCTGCACGTGTTTTTGTTTGTAAACAATGTTACTACGGGTTCAGCAATCAACATAGTTCCTTAAACTTAGAAATATTGACTATATATGGTGTATGGCGGTTGCTTGTGCAGTAATTTGGGACATACTTGAGAGAGGGTGCACTTTTTGTACCTGCTTGCAAATTTTCAAGCAGATTCATAGAGTTTAATTTGGAGAAAAGGGTGTGAGTGACTGGTGGTGTTTGTTGAGAAACCACCATTGTTGGGCTTTCTGCAGGTGACGAAAAATAGGTACTTTTTGTTGCAAATCAATTTAAAAAGAAATCCACACACACAAGGTTGTCAATTTTTAATATGTTGGACACACTGCAAATTCATGCTAGTGTGTATTGAAACGCTATAGATATGAAGGATTTGAGGCCAAATGAGGCCAGTTTTGCTGTCTGGTGTAAACTTTATGATAACTAAATCACCTCCAATCAGATTTCCATGGCAACCAAGTATTGTGTGGACTAAAAATGTATGTTTTTTGCATGGAATTTAATTGAATCTGCATCTCTTTTCTAATAAAAAACAGCTTCTCTATGTTTATCAAAAACTGAATGAGACATGAGAGATTTCAAAAGGGCACACTTTGGTAGCTGCACACAGCAATGGCAAATCAGAAAATCCCCAATCATTCTAGGACTAGACCCTTATTCAATTGCTTCAACGTAGTGTAAAACATATTCTCGTGGATGGAGGACGATTCACCATGAGATGGACAGATAATATTTTGCTCAAATATTTAGTGATAAGGCATATAAATTGATATACCATGCTTAAGTGTGTATCTGCTTGTAAATTTCATCTCAATACTTCATTTCAATATTTGGTTATAGTATTCGTAGATCATAAAAACTGATAGCAATATACTTATGACACTATATCAACATTTTGTCAGGTTGTGGATGCTTAGGTGAGAGTTTTTGTCATAGCCTAGTTTTATTGTTTACTCTCAAATTCAGTCATACATGATAGTATCTTTAAACAGAATTGAATGTGTAAATGTGTACTTTCATTTGTTATTTTTCATTTATTTGAAAGCATTGTTATCTATGAATAAATACACCAAATAGTAGTACATTTTTGTTTGAACTGTTTTATATTTCATCATTCACAGGGCCACACTACGTTCCCAAAACCAGCATCAAGAGTAACTTCATGATCAGAATAATAATAAAAAAATAAAGAAAAAAAATCAGCGAGAATAAAGCTCCTAAAAAATTGACACAGCACCGATGTTTCTCAAATTTCACCTCTAACAGTTTGAGAAATACCCCCACATATTATATGTTCTAGAGTATTTTGATGGCAAAGTTGGGCTAAAATGTGTATTGTGCAAGTGTTCATGAAATCCGGCACACCTTTGCAAGTGACTGCGCCGTGTATTCTAGGATATTTTGTCATTAAACGAACACTTATTTTTTCTATAATTCTGTGGTCTGTTGCTAGCTGTGGCTGGTGTTAGGGTTTGTCTATTTATAAAAAAGAGGGTATTAGTCAGGAGAGCGGCGCACACACACACCTACATGTAGCTCACCCAAGTTATTAGTAACTCAATTTCTGTCACCTTTCTTAGGTACTGCCTATTCCTATTCATACAAAATTGCATGTTATACACGGGCGGGCCCCGTACTATGACCATGTCATTATAATATTATGAGATATGTGTAGTTTGAACCTTTTCGCCATAGCCTGTTAACAAATGTGCGATTTTCTCAGCTTTCTCCAACTTCCTGCAATGGCATCAAGCAGTTTCATGACCTTCAGGGTATATGGGGAAGATAAAAATATATGATGCATCTTGTTGTACTTTCATGACCGGTTGCTCCTTAAATAACAGACTTTTTTGAGGCCCTGCTGCACAGCTATCTGTCAAAGTTCTTATAACAGCCAAAACTAGTGGCAGTAGATATTATGGTGAATTAGATCTACTCACTACTATAGACTACTGCTAGTACTAGATGATCTTGTAGATCTATAGCTCTTGTTTGGGCCGTGTAGTCTGGATATACATGCTAGATCATGAAAGTTCAAAATCAAGGTCGACCACTGATCATCTCATTACTGGTAGATCTATCTATGAAAGTAATTAAATGGGAATCATATAAAATATTCAGTGGTTTTATACACTGGCTTGTACCTAATTAATTGCGTCCGTCCATCCATCCATCCGTCCGGCCCATCCCGGTTCGTTACCCCTCTACAGGTCACATCGTTTGAGCTAGGATGCTCAAATTTGGCATGTCGATTGGAAATGGTGACCACAAAACCCTATTTCACATGGGCCCAAACGGTCCATATTTGGGCCCCATTTGTTGGACATTTAAAGTGTTTACCTATTTTAATGTCTTTTGAACCTTACATTTTATATATGCGTTTTAAATAAAAACTGACACATGCGTTTTGCATTTTGCGGTTCAAGCTTTTAATGGCGACGGGTCACGGTGTTTTTATTTCACAAATAATATAATATAGATTTGTCATCATACAAGAATCATGCCAGCTTCCAATACAAGCGACTCAACTTCAACAAGGTTGTGGGCCCCTGGCATGTGGGTAGACTTTATTATGACGGTGACCCTGTTAAATAAGAACTGTGGGAAACAAAATTTAAAAGGTTATCTGCGTTTGCAAAAATTGGGTGTGGCTTTGAAGGTCGGCACATTTACGGAAACCAAAAAGAGTGAAAACGAATGCTTTGCGGAGATGATCCAATTTTGGGCCCGATACAAGTCTCTCCATTGTTATCGA
>JAGTTF010005776.1:37862-91390 GCA_019095985.1 Streblospio benedicti
AGTATTATCGTGTAGTAGATCGCGGAGTAGAAATAGTGTGGTGTGTGTTTTTGCAGAGTATAAACAAGGCAGTTGTTGCAAGGTGTATTGTAAAGCATGATACTGTAACCTAGGTGTTGTGACAGTATATGTTTTTGTAAATGTATTTTCCTGATGGCTTGTTTTTAGTTAGTCAGTTTTTTGTTTTTGGGAGAGAAGGGTCACACTGAAACATTGTTCACAATAAAATGTTCACAATAAATTATACATAGATCCAATGACAGGACCAAGAAGTAGAGAAGTACTGGAAGTGGAAGTATTGGAAGTGGAAAGCATTCTTGATATTGGAGGACACTGGGGAAAGCATACTTGATATTGGAAGTGGAAGTATCGGAAGGGAAAAGCATTCTTGATATTGGAGGACACTGAAGGAAAAGCATACGTGACACTGGAGGACACTGGATGTGTGGATGGGATTCGTAAATGGTGAATGTTACACTGAATATATAATTCATGCATATATGTTCTGTATAATACCTGTATATACTTTTTGATTAGTTATAAAGTTATTAAATTAGCTCTTTTGTATTCTACTTTTCTTTACGTGGGAACTGCCTTGGGCAAACCTGTGACAATGCGTGTCTATATCGAAAAAATGTACATACATGTAGCCAATTCTTTGTAACCTGCAATTATGATGTGTGCATCTCAAAATGGGAACATCATACATTATTGCTTTTGTGTGTCTCTTTTATCTATAAACGAAATTGTCTCAAAACGAATTCGTTTTTTTAAAATTATTGGGCCTTTATGATTCATGTTCACATCGCCAAGGAGAACTGTTCTACTCTGTGTTTGTGTCATCTTGTTTTCTCATGTCCAATGTCTAAAACCATTGCTTTGATTATCATTTGCAATTTCCTTATTCTGTCAAATGAAATACCTAAAATGAATGTTTGTTCTACATATTCAGCGTTTCTGTTTGCCAAGTTCATTGCCTAAAAACGAGTGTTTGTCTGATACATGCAGTATTTACATTTTATCTGATTCAATGCTTACTATCACTGCTTGTCAATACAATACAATGTTCCTGTTTATCGATTCCAGTGCCTAAAACCATTTTCATTAAGCCATTTTCACATTACGTGCGTCATTCGAATAACTGATCATTTGCATTACTTCCAGAATACATGTCTATATCTGTAAACAAACAAAGGGAGTCGGTCGGCGTACCCAGCTTGGTGACTGGGTCACGCTCTGTGCTGATTCGCGACGCCATGAGCCCAAAGCTCGGCGCGACACGGACGGCTGACTCCTAGAAGATGTTGGTTCCCTTACTACTCCTCGTTGTGTTAACTGGTACCCCACGTACAGGCCACCGTCCAGCGTACTGGGCGAGTGCCTGGTGACTAGCAAGCCGGGTTTCCGACGGGCCCCCCCACGGAAGGGGGACTTCGCACTGGTGCTGACACGCAATGATCAGGGCGTCCCCTTTACGAAGCCACGCAGTACCAGGCGCGGGAGGAGGGGGTTCGCCACCGGCTAGCCCCGTCAGATAAGTAAAGAAGGCCTATCCCCGAAGGAATAGGTTACCAGCCCCTACGTGCTATCCGACTAGCATCTACAAGGACACTGAGGCCCTAATGGCCAATCTCAGGACTGTAGTGTACTGAGTCCTTAATCCTACAGTGGACTTAAGAAGGCATAACAACAAGGTGTGTGTAACAAAGGGGATAATATACCTATAGTCCAGTGCAACTTACATACAACTACTTTATACTCTGCGAGGTTGCTGCAACCTCGCGCACTGGAGACCTACTGAGAACTAGTTTCGTTACACACTCCCCTAGATCCCATGGAGGTAGGACTACACCGCTTGTACGGGTATAGCCTACCTGCATGGGAACTACACATTAAACGAAACAGTGAAAAGTATCCAAAGTGTACACGGCGCGGGCCAGCACTCTGGTCACGGCGACATCCTCTCTCCACTGACACTACATTGTTCGGGGGACTCCGACACTGCCAGCGGTTAAGTCCGCGAGCCAACGCTACACTTGGGCGACACTGGTTGCGCACTTGGGCCATCTTTCACACTTGCCGCACCTGAGCACCTGAAAATATACAAAAGCAGAAACTCTCCCCCAACGTCCACCTGGTGTATAAGTGAAACGCAGCAGGACTGTGGACACCGTTAAAATATAGGAGGGGGTAACAGGACCCGCGACTTATTAACAAAATGGAAGGGGAAATTTGGAAGAGGGCCGTACACAAGAAAAGGGCCAAACTACATGGAGGGGCTGCCGGCTACGATGTTGGATGGTGTACCGTGTAGAACGATTAGATTACGGCAAGTGATACAAAAGCCACTGTAGGTTGGATAGCCCTTGGACTCAAAAGCCCAACTCCTACAGGGGGTGGTAACTGGCCCACCGCCTGTGAGGACAACCCTTACTCCCTTGATGTCCCAGCCACCAAGATTTCGCCACTGTGCTGTCCGGCGTTGCTGGGCAAACCTGGCCAAAACTCAAAGGTGCTGCCTACCTGTCGTCCGAACATACCACCATCGACCCGTCGGTCGGCTTGATATGCCCCCTCCCCCACCCGAAGCATCTCTACTTCTTGACCAGCGGTATTCCAGACTTGGACCCGCTGCTCTTGGAGGCACGAGCTTTCGCCCCTCTGCGGATGCCGACAGAACAGGATTCCGCTTCACTCGGCCGGTGGGTTCAACTTTGGGGCAGTCTTGTCGCCGCTTCCTGGTAAAACGCACAGGAACGACAGTTTGACCCCCAGTTTCAGACGCCATGTCCACGCCGCTACGGAGGTGGTCACACGATCGGGCCTAGACCCCACCATTGCCCCCGACATTCCCAATTCGCTCTCGACATCCTCAGACCTCCTTCTCATTTTGACGGAGTCTGATGCGTTGCCAATGCTCTGGAACCGGTCATAACAACCGCCCAGCTCTTGTTCCAGGGTGGCGGACTGCAAAGTCACCTGTGGGCTGTCAGACCCTTGATCGCGATCTAACCTTAGAGTCGCGGGTTCTGCAGTGACAGGTCGAGCAGATTGTCCATCAACTCTCTAATGGTTGCCGACATCTCGCGAATGTGATCAGCATTCTTCGCGCCTTTGCCGATGCATGCGATCCATGTCGGCTGTCGTTGTTGCACGAACTCTATATATAACTTGGCCTCTTGCTGTGCAAGCGCCAACTGTTGTCGCAGTTGAGCATCTCCGCCCTGCCCCCCGTGTTTTGCTGGTCGACCACGATACAGGAAGTGGAGCGCTCTGGCGCAGCGAAGTTCATCGGGCCAGAGAGAGCTCTGCCGATGTGGTGCTGGGGTAGATGAGTGGCTAAAGTCTGCCGCATGAAATCCTCGAGCCCGGCAACCAACTGTCGCACACAGGTGTAGACAGCCAAGTGCACATCAAACTCGGGAACAGCTTTCTTTGTGGGCGGTGAGCATGTCGTCGCATTGGCGATCTCCCCACGCTGGTCATTCATCAGCTCCTGCCGCCTGGCCTGCCAGTCTGCTGCCTGAAAGTCGGCGGCCGCACCGCCGGCACGAACCAACTCCCTCGGACAACCACTGCAGCCCGCTTCACTCCGTGTGGCTCACACGCAAACTCACTTGTGGAATCACGCATGACGCGTCGCCCTCAACGACGCCAACTCAGACGCCATTGGCTTAACTTCTTCCTTGGCCGTGAGTTCCTTTGGCGGATGGCCTGAACTTCCACGGTAAGTTGTTTGCAGCTGTTTTGCAAAGCCTCTAGCTCCGCTTTTTGCAGCGTGTTGTGCTCCCCTCCGAACATCATCCCTTTTATGAGCAGACGATCGATTTCCCTCCTTGTAGTCATCGCCTCTTTTTGTTTGCGTGAGGAGCTGTTGGTCGAGACCAATGCAATCCTGAGCCCACTTGGTCCTCCTTCGTAAGCGGCCTGTCCAGTTCGTAGTGCTCACTCACGAAGAGCCGCTAACTCCTCTTCAGCCTTTTGTGTGCGACATAACCAAGTGTCGCGGTCGTGACTTGGAGTGACCCGCGATGGAAGGCTTCTTCCCTCCGCCAGGTGTCGGGCTGATGCTTGTCGATTCGGAGCGACCGTGCTTCTGTGCGACGCCACTCTTCCCCCAGCACCTCGCCCACCACACTGACCCCATCGAGACGGACGTGATGGAGGAGGGGTGGTGTGCCGGTGCCGGCAGTACCCGTGGACGGATACTGCGACGTGCTGGTGACAGTAGCCGCAGGAGATTTCTTCTGTGTCAGACTCATTGTGGGGTCGGCGAGGGGCAGAAAGCCCCTTCACTGACTTGAAGAGGGCCACCATCACACTATGCCGCGCAGGCACCGGTGCGGACACAGGCTCGGTAGCTCGGGTTGCAGCGGCCTTCTTTTCGCTGGACTCTTCGATAGCAAAGAAGCCGCCTTTGTTGGTGTGCAAATCGGTTGAGATGCTGCCATCTCGCTGTACCAGCTTGGCCTGTTAGGGACTGTCACCACAGACGAGCTGAGAACAGACTTCCAACGGGTGAAGTCTTCTCGGCACAACCTGAGCCATTTTTCGTGCATGCTGTCCCAGAGTGGCTGCTTGTCCATATCCACATCACGGAGATGAAATCCCACGATGATTCTCACCAGCTTCGCATCGGGAAACCAGTTCTTGCAGCCGATGACTTGGGAAGCCTGACATGAGACACATAGATGCTCATGAACTCGAGCACTAGTTGCTGAGCGACCGAGCGAGGTGAGCTAATGTCCCCCAACCAGCAATCCTCATCATCCCCTCACTTTAGTGTCTTTATTCTTGGAACGCTGACGAGCCTTCTTGCACACTTCGAGAAATTCCGCTTTCTTTAGGTCGACCTCATTCATGTGTTCATCGACCATGTGTTGAACAGCTGCTGTCAGAGACGGAAACATAGCGTTCTGACAAGTCGATGGCAGCATCTCCACCGCCATTCCGCTGCAGCAAGGGGCGGAGAAACAACATCCCCCCCTTCATGTGTAAATGAGCCCAGTGCTCAATAACGCACTCGAACCCATCCCATCCATGCCCCCGTTGAGACTGAGTACGTGGTGCATACACAAGTGCCGCCCAGCTTTTTGCGCAGTTGTCGGGTCGCCTAACCAAATGTTGACGATCCCGAGTCAGCATGGCTTGTGGTTGAGGCTGAGCAAACTTGTTGTCTGCATCCATGGCTGCGCAAGGCTCGCATGGACACCTCATCCCAGCTTTCAGATACGCCACGAACAAAAGACGAACGCCTTTCGTGCATGAGCTTATCCACTCGGAGTCGGGCCACGGAGAATGTCACCAGGAACTAATTTGGGAAAGGCAGTGTGACCTGACTGGTTCACCACCTTCCCTACTGAGCGCCATCGCAACTCAGGTTTCTGATCTCACGAGCGAAAAATCGTTGGGAGTCCATGCCAACCACTGAGGTGGCCACACGCGCCTCCAGCCCGGCCCCCGAGACCCCTCGTATGGAGTGCTGCAGCAACCCGGTGATGTGGTCCGCCAAGAAACGGACGCCTTCCCTCGGGGTGATCCCCTACATATCTGTTGGCATACAACACCTGCCGTGTGTATGGCTCAGCAAAGAACGCCGCTCTTCTCGCCTCGGTTGGTTCATGAGTGGAGGGAGGGGTCATGACGCTCGCCACCCACCGCTACCCACGGGGCTTTCGACCCGTCAGGCTTAGGTGGAGTGGACGCCAAGTCACCCCCTGTTCCTCGTCCTCTGCCTGCTGTACCTCGTCCGCCCACACCCATCTACGAGGAGGCTCTACACCTCCCCTGGTCAGCGCCGACGCCCTGCCGCCAGCAGCCCGCCATCAGCCACAGTCAAAACTGCCCCGCTGTCCTCCACTATGCGCCAAGGTGATATGTGCCATAAGCACCTCATCGGGCTTCAGCATCCTGCACACCTTCCATCGGCAGGTTGACTGCATTGCTGACCCCCAACTCTTTCTTCAAGAATTGTGGAAGTGGGCCGCGACCCACCCCGGTTGCTTCATCAGGGCCTAGGTCAGCCATCGCGACTGCCCCAGTCCCCTATGCTATCTTCCGCGCCAATGCGATCCCCAGGACCCTACCCAAGTAGGCAACAAACTAGATTAAAAATGGACGAAAGCCGCAACAATCTGAAAAATGTGCAACAAAATACAGCAAACCAAGAAAATCGCCGAATGGAATATCGGTGACAAAATATGCATCATCCCTTACTTATATTTTCGTAAGATAAATATTACTTGTGAGTCATAAATATTATGTGATCTATGGTGAACGTAGATCAGTAGGATTATGGATATATTTGTCTAGAAATTTGGTTATGGCTGATGAAGTTTTTTCACCTTATGGAAAAATGTCCTCTACATATAATTCTAAGAAATTGAGTCTTAATTAAGGGAACTGAGGGCGGAATAAACGTTTGTTGCTAAATTTCGAGGGCGTGAGGCCACCATCTAGTTTTAATTGCTTCATTGTAATATTGCACAGCTTCATCAGTATGATATGATCCGGAAATAACATTGTCCATATAGATGTTTCTTTTCAGGACACTGCTAATTGAGGAGTTGTATTTATCAAGGTGGTTGTCGAGAGTAGCTAAAAGCATAAATGGTGATGATACAGTTCCAAATGGCACAACTTTAAATTTGTATGTGATGGATGGACTGTTGGGATCCATCTTGTCTTGCAACCAAAGAAATTTTGTGAACTTTTTGATCTTCTTCACAAAGTTGGATATTCAGAAATGCTTTTTCAATATCGCTACAACAACCTACTGGCTTAGTGCTAAATCTAAGAAGTATGGCACCAAGATCATTTAGCAGAGATGGACTCGGTTCAAGGCAATCATTGAGACTTACCTTTTCTGAAGATTTACATGACGCATCATACACAATTCTTATAGGTGTACTACTTTTTTTTTTTTTGACTGGGTGATGTGGTAGATAATGCCCTTCGTTTGTATCATCTTCAATTACTTCACAAATAAAGTTGCGTTTGATTTGGTCAGTAATAATTAAATCATATTGGTCACGAGTTTGTTGATCAAGCCTTTTAACCATTGAACGAGTTCTATTGTATGCAATTCTGTAGTTGGATGGTAAATCTGGATGGTCTATTTTCCATGGGAAAGAAGCAATGTATTTACCATTACTCTGTGTCAAGCAACTGGTTTTATATGATGCTAAAAATATTCTGAATTTGGAGAACACTCATCTTCATTTTTTATTCCTAATGTTTCTAGATCCCAAAATGTTTTTCCAATAGTCTCTTCAAATTCATGATTTGTTAAACAATTCAAAATTGTGACAAGAGCAGGTGTAGTGACTGTTTGAGCATTATTTGTAGGGGTTGGACCAGAGAGTAGATAACCAAATTTAGATGAGACTGCGACTGGTGCAAAATTATTACCATGGGGTCGAATGATGTCATCTTCAACTATTGACCAATAGTAATCGGAACCAATTAAAACTTCAATTTCCATGTACTCTGTGAGAGGGTTTTCAGCGAGTTGATTTTTTATGCATTTGATATGAGGCATTTCATCAATCTTTACAAAGCTTGGAGTTTTGATTGGAGTTGCAATTTTATCAATTATGAGAACTTTAATGGCAATCTCTTCACCCTTAACAGTTTGCAGTTTTAGTGTAGTCGTTTCAATTTTCCTAATGGAGTCAAATTTTCCACCAAATGCAGAAAGATTTATTATTTCACTAGATTCTGTAATCAAATTCAACTTTTTTAGCACACACGGTAGTGATGAATGATCTCATGGCGCCTTCATCCAAAATTACATTAATTTTAACTTTGAGATCATTTGATGCATTCTTTGCATTTACTGAAGCAGTTTTAAGAAGTGCAGGTCCCGGAGCATTTGTGAGCATTCCATGTACTGTATTATCAGGAGCATTTACAGAGGGTTCTTTAGTTTTGTTGTTGGTTGATTTACTTGGATTACATATAGCTGTATGATGTTTTCTACTACACTTTCTACACCTATTTAGTGATTTACAGTCTTTTGACAAATGATTACCAAAACAGTTAAAACATCGTCTCTTTTTGTTTAATAATTTGAAAACGTTCGCCTATATTCGTCGCAATATTACAGGAAGTTGATGGATGATCATTGGAGCAAAATATACATTTGACAGTTTTTTTCTCAGACCTTTGGGTACTGTTTGAGACCAATATCGGTACGGGTTTCACTATTCGATGGATTTTCACAGCTTTTTTGTGTTGACATGCACAATGATTTGTGATAAAGGCTGCAGGGTGACACATGGAGTGTGTTCTTCATTCATGGATAAACTGGTTTCACCTACTTGCATCACGTCTATTTCCTTTTAAGAGATATTTTAAGCTTTTAGGGTCCAAACAGATGACCCATTCATGAATTGACACACACTAGGCGGAATCTTTCCAGTATCAATGGCACTAAAAAGATCTTCAATACTATTTTCTGATGTACCAAGGCTGATAAACCACGAAGGTTACTCTCAAGACTTAAGTTCCCAAAGGGCCTTCATGTGCAGTTTTTAATCTTTTTCAGGACGGCCATATTGTTACCTGCGCCGCCAACGGCAGAGCAGGTCTAGGGAACCTCTCACCCATCCGTCCGTCTGTCCTTCCGTCCGTCCGTCCTTCCGTCCGTCCGTACTTTAAAGCTTGTCATCGCTTACCTCCTAAACGACTCAACATACAGCAATGAAACTTGGTATATAGCAAGAACATCATACGGAGATGTGCATATTGACAGGGAATTTTGATTCTCAAATTTTTATGGGAGTTACGCCCTTTTGAAATTAGAAATTGTGTGCATCTTATACTAATAGCTTGTACAAAGCTTGTCTCTGCTACTACTAACGTGAGCAACCCAACATAAACATGTAACTCCTTAGGGAGGGTGGGGGTGTTTGGGGGCTTTGTGAGGGTGTTGGGTTTAGTGTGAGGGTGCCCTGGGAGCGCCCAGTGGGTAGCCCCTCAGCCAGGAAATAAAAACGCTGGGGTTTGGGGGTTTACCTTCCCCATAATAACACATTGAGAAATAATTAAAAAAAAATTGTCATAACGTCCTCCTGCCTATGATACTGTTATCAACTAAAGAGAGGCTGCCATAGTTGGGTTTAGTTGAGGGTGCTGTGGGAACCGTGGTAACTCCTCAGCCTTATGAAATAAAAAAAACCCGGGTTTGGGGGCTACCTTCCCCATAATAACATTAAGAAATAATTAAAAAACAATGGTCATAATGTCCTCCTGCCTATGATGCTGCTATCAACTAAAGAGAGGTGGTCTTCTTTATATTTTAAACACTAAATGTGCTTCCTGAATGACTGTCCTGTTGAACATGAGAACATTATGTATAAATTCTAATTTCAATATAATAGCAGTGAGTAGCTAACATATGCATTTATCTATCTCTGGTAGTTATGTCTCTTTGAATTTAGAAATGTTGTGCTTCTTATTAGCAGGGATATTATATTCTACAATTTTTATAGCAGTTATGCCTCTTTAGTCAGACTTTGAACTGAGGAATTTTTTGCCTCCTATACTAATAGCTTGTCTCTGCTACTCCTCTTATACTACCAATATAGAGCAATGAAACTTGGTTTATAAACAAGAACTTCATATGTAGATGCATATTCATAGGAATTCCTATTACGCGTGACGCAGGTCCAGACATCGTTAGGTCCTGCTTGTTGTTAGAATTTCAATTGCACTGTTATAATTAGCATCTGTGTTGGAGACCTTCGATAGCAAGAAGAGCCTCACCTTGCAATTGCGAACGAATATTGAAATTTTTGCACATTACCTAGAGAGGAGTTATTGGCAATTGCAGCTTTGAATGAGTCATAAAAAAGGCATCCATTCTACTGTGTTACCACTAAACATGCTGAGTTGTAACTTAGGGAGGTACACATTTTTTCTGAGTTGTGCCAGCTGAGGTTTGACTTTGATTGTTAGAACTGGACGCATTTCTTGGAACAGTGGTGTGACGGTCACCCAGCGTTTACTAAGGGTGTACTTCTCTTGAATATCAGACATAATTTTTCAAATTCGTCTACAGTATTTTCAATGTCTTCAGTTTTTTGTTACTTTTAAAATTTCATCATGTGTTTTTGGATTTGGTGTATTTTCGACAGTAATGTTTCCGTTTTAGCAACTTTAATATCAAGCTTGGAAATCTTATCATTTTCGTTTAAAGCATCTGTTTCAAATTCATGTATACTTTCATTAATTTTACTCACGACTTTGTGTATATGGGTTTGAGGTTGCGGTTTGTGGCTCCAATCTTGTGGGTAGAAGAACATTAAAACATTGAGAGAAGAAGGCTTTTATTTCATGACGACGTGTTCGTGTCCGTGTCCAACAAGCAATTGAATCAATATGAAATCAGTATAAGAGCATTCATGCATTACATAACATCAATAAATATAGTAAACAGAGAAACGCATGACTGGTCTATACACAGCGTTTGACACACAAGTTAAGAGTCCCGACAATAATTCCAATAAATGACTTCTATGTTGTTTGGTTTGTTTATCAATAGGTTGGTGTCTTCATACCTTCAAATTGTCAATATTGGCTTTGAAACAGAATATTGGTTTAGCAAGATAGTTTCCAACATGCTTGATGTGATATGTGTTAATGATCGGCTAAAATGATGAAAACCATAGATTTCTGATTGTTAACTTGTAATAACCAAAAGTATTTTGATACCATCATATGACAATATAATACCAATATAATTCCAACAAATGACTTCTATGTTGTTTGGTTGGTTTATCAATAGGTTGAGTCTTTATACCTTCGAATTGTCAATATTGGCTCTGAAATTTCAAAGAATCAACTTTCCTATTGAATATCATCAAAAATTCCTATTTTTAAACATAAAATACATTGTTTTTCAGTCAAAAAAGCTTACAATATATCTAATTTGGAAAATAAAAGAATTTTTCTTAGAACCAGTGAATATTGGTTTAGCAAAATAGTTTCCAACATGCTTAATGTGATATGTGTTAATGATCGGCTAAAACGATGAAAACCATAGATTTCTTATTGTTAACTTGTAATAACCAAAGTATTTTGATATTATCATATGACAATATATTACCAATTATATATAATTCCAATAAATGACTTCTATGTTGTTTGGTTTGTTTATCAATAGGTTGGTGTCTTCATACCTTCAAATTGTCAATATTGGCTTTGGAATTTCAAAGAATCAACTTTCCTATTGAATATCATCAAAAATTCCTATGTTTAAACATAAAATACATTGTTTTTCATATGTAAATCTAACTAAATCCACAATTTATTGTTTCATGAAATGCTCAAGGCATCTAAGTATTATTTTCTACAGAAAACATTCATTCATCTTCAACATTTTATTTATTATAGCCATTATAATGGACATAATCTTAAATTTTGATTTTCGGGCAGCCATTTTGAAAAAGGGCGGCCATCTTGGATTAGAGGGGTGATCTCACTTGTGTCTTTGGATAAATCTTAACTTTGGACCCTTATGTACATTTGTGCCAAAGGAAATGCTTGTACTATGAAACGAAGTTCCAGGCCATTTTTATTACCTTCCTCTCTACTAAAAGACGTCTTGTTTTTTCATAACGCCCTTTACATTGAAAGCAGTGATTCATAAAGAGCAAGATTGTCATTCATGCATTGCCAACTCCCATCATTATTTTAACCCTTTCATTGACAATGTTGTTATATGACCAGAGTGATAATGTCCGTGGGCGTGCATTGGGAGTCAACTTATGTTCTTGTCTATTCATTTCATACATATGTCGATAAACCTTTAATGACTTAATTGCATGTGATGCATTGTATTCCAAAATAAAGAAAGGGAAAGGGGAGACAATCGTCTTATGTGCTACTCATCCTTGTCATCGGGTTTTGTTTGGCATAAATTAGCGGCTATAGTGTCTCTCTAATGCCAGGGACAGTGGGAATGCAATTTCTGTACATGTTTGAGGCGAGAAATATGTACTGGCTGATCCAGGTTTTTTCTGAAAATGGTTCCTGCAATTTTACAGTAGTATTGTTATCAAATACCTCTATGCATAAGTGTATACTGAAAGTCGCGCCTAATTTATGTCTAAAACCCGAATCTGCCATTAAAGGCTTTTTGAGCATGATCATTGTGCCGGAGTAATTTGCTTTTTCATGTTTAGGTTTATCATTCTGTCTATCCGTTTGCTGTCTCATTCTAATAAATCTATCGAAATATTCCCTAACCTTGTGGGCGAGTAAGTGTTGTTCTTGTACATATCTGGCCTATTAGTCACAGCAATCGATCTTGAAGGTAAATCCAATGGGCCTGGAAATCTCATTTGACGTCAGAGGAATAATATACTTGGTGTTATGCCCGATTCATCAATAGTGTACAATTCCATGTGAATGCTATTTGAGGTAAATAACTAGACCAATTAGATTGATCATTCCTGGCCAGGCACCTAATGGCGTCTACCAGACATGCATTAAACCTTTATACTATACCATGTGCTATGGTAGTATAAGCTTGTGACATTAAGTGTTTTGCTCCAATCATGTGGTTTAGATGCGCCATAATTTTTTGCATGGTCACTTCATAAGGTTGAAAAACAACCATAAGGCAAATTTTTTTTATTCCATACCTCGTCTGCTATTGCATCAGTGTCCCGTCTTTTAGCGAGAATGATATAGCGAAACGGCTTCCAACATCGATCATCGCAGCTACATACTGGTTTCTGTTGCTCAGTGTTAGAGGTCCTACTAGATCAAATTGATAGCATTCAGTGGAATATATACAATGATTATGTTGAGAATATGTTGCGCGAGTTGTGTGTGGTGAATGCTTGAAAACATACTGGGCATGAAATAACAAACATTATCACATCCTTTTCCATCCCCTTACAGAAGGATTGTTGTTTATCAAGCAAAATGTCCTATTCACGCCTTGATGTAGATTAAGCACAGATTCATGATTATCATGTATTATCTTTAATGTAATATCACGGGGGGTACTACTGCTTGTAGGAAGATCTTGTCGTCCACCTGAGGTGTTTTGTCTAGGTGCCATAAAATCTCATTTATGAGCATAAATTCATCTTTATGTGCGCGCATAAATGCCACAGTTTCTCTAATCTGAATGGCCTCACCTTGAATGTATTGTTTCATTTCATGGGATGATAGTATCATTCTGGTCTCACAACCTTGGGGTCGTGAGTTCGAGTGCCGCCAGGGCCACTTGATATAGTTAAATGGAAGCTTAGGGTTGTAAAACCTGTCTTCAGCTATATCTATCGTTGGTAGAAATATGCTTGCTAAAAAGACGTGTGTGAGAGAGAGAAGTATAAAAAAAATATATATATATCCGCAAGCATTGGGAAACACATATATACCTTTTTCATGGCCTCAGACATATCACACTGTGCCAAATGAAATACTATGTTGTTGTAGTATTCGTATAAACATTCAGTAGACCCTTGCTTACGATTAACTAGTCTAGACAAACATTCTTCTTGTTTTGTGGCCGGGCAAAACCATGGTCTAGAAGTTTCATCACTTCATCATATGTATTTTGTTTGATTCATTCGTTTCAGCCACAAGCCGATATGCAGGGCCAGATAGTAGAAGAGATATGAATGATATTTTCTGTTAATCATTCATGGGAGCTAGCTGGAAATAATCATCCATAGCTGCCTTGAACAGAGAAAACTCTTCACCTGCCTTGCCACTAAAACGTGGTGGAGTGGGTACAGAAGGTTTTATCAGGGTATGTGATGTTCCAGATATTGTCTGTTGTAATGACGTATCATTTTTTGCAACTCGTCATCATGTGCTGTTGTTGGTTATCAATCTGTTTTTGTAACGAGTTCAAAGCAGTAGAATTGGTTCACACTCTGTAAATAATGTGAATTATTATCATCAATCATTTTCATTAACAAGTCAGCATGATCTTTTTGGTGTATTCGAGCGCTAGTGTGACGTGGCCTTTTGCAAAATCATCATAAGGTGTGCTAATAGCTACTGGTTTTATGGTCCCAGGCATTTGTGTATTGTATTGCTGCCAGCCCGACATGACCTTGGTGGAGCCATGTATTGGAGTATCATAGCGTGGGCGCTCGTCAACATGTTCATGTTGGCGTGCCGACTTTTGTATTATTGTTTGACTGTGACTGTTTACTTGGGATGCGTGGTGAATTTTGTCTATCCTTATCAGTCATATTCTCATCTCTATCACTACCTAAATCATCATCTGCAAATTGTAGATGTTTGCTGAGCCCCTGTTGCATCTGATCATCATTTGTCTGTGGCCCATGCTGTGTTTGGGTCTGCTCATTGGCATGGTTATTAATGTAATCATTCATGCCATCACTCTGGGCCGTATGGGCAGTGTGGGCGGGTAATTGGGATGTTTTTATCCCCACCAGATAATGATTGACTGCCATTAGGATTATTTTCATCGGATCTCAGCTCAGATTTTTTGCTCACACAAGCGTGCTATCAGTTGAGTTTAGCCTGTTTTAAATCAGCTGAGGCCGTCAATTTGTTAGTCAAACTCTCCACTCGCTTGACTACTGAACATTCAGAACAACTGATGTTTTTCATAATGGCCTTCCGGCCGGGTGTCACAACCTTGAAGGATTATATCACCTAATATTCTATATTAATTACTGCTCTGCAAACGTTAGCTCAATGGTTGAACACTTGCCCTAACTGGTCAATAAACACAGACACATGTTTCCAGCTAAGGTTTCAAGTCTATAATCTGTTTACACAGGATTCTTTTGCCAGTAAATATTGCTTTGTTCTAATACAGTGGGAACATTTGAACTGTCCAATTATACAGAGGTATCTATGTTATTTGGGAGCAAATATAGTGTCCACTGTCCAACATAAGACAGAGGTTCACTTTATATATGCTATGTAGGAAAAACTGAAATGGGATAAGTGAAAATTGTCCACTATATGGAGGTGTCCATACAGACAGGTTCCACTGTACCTAGACTGGATAAACATTTATACATTCTGTAATATTTTTATGTAGAATATTACTAGTAGTAGGACTATTCATCTAGATTATATTTAACTACACTACACTACTACTTACTATTTACAGCACACTAACGTTGCGGCGACCATCGCGGTGCCTTAAACAGAGTGACTGTTTTGGTACGATGACGTCACAATGGCGCGAACTGGGTTTCCGCCAGGTGGAGTTCCTGGCGGAAAGCAGATGGAGGAGGTTCGGGGGATGCTCCTGCCTTGGTTGAGGTTGAGCCCCTCGGGCGGTGCGTGTAGATCTTGATGGCTTCCAAGATCTTACGTCGGAAGGGCTGATCTTCTCTGCCTATGACTCTGGCTGACTCACTACTGAATAGATGTCCAGTATTCTCTGTATGGATCTGTATGGCAGACTGGGTACTATGCGGGTCCAGGTGTTCCTTCAGTCTCGTTTGCAGATTCCTGCCAGTTTCCCCAATGTATGTTTCATGGCATGAAGGGCATGAGATGTCATACAACACTCCACACATTTTCTTTTGGGTCGTCTTTGTCCTTGGGTCTGACTAGCAGGCTCCTAAGCGTGTTGAAAGGCTTATGGAAAGACGGGACACCATGTTTTTAAGGATCCTCTGCATAGTTTCAGATGTGCCTTTCACATACGGAATTCTCACAGGGAACTTCTTAGCCGTATTGTCAATGGTTTCAGACGGTTCTTCTGTTCTCTTTTTTGGAAGGAACTTTGAACGCCCAGGGCTTGTATCCATTTACTTTCAGCACTTGTTTCACATGTTTCACCTCTTTCACATGGTCTTCCTCCTCGGTTACCAGATGTTCGGCTCTCCTTAGGAGTGTGCGGACTACCGAGCGTTTGTGTTAAGATGATGGTTGGAGTCCCAGTTCAAGTACTGATCAGTGTGTGGGCTTCCCTATAAACACTAGTCTTCAGGGTTCCGTCTTGTTTCCTCTCAATGTGGGTGTCTAGGAAGGCAAGTTTCTGATCAATCTCACCTTCTATGGTGAATTGAATACTCTGCTGGGCTAAGGGAATCAAGTAAGTTGAAAACTCCTCAATCTGATTCTGTGGTAGGACCGTGAAGGTGTCATCCACATAACGGAACCACACTGATGGATTCACTGGGGGTTGTTAAGTGCCTCTGTTAAAATCTTCCATCACTAGGTCTGCGACAGCCGGTGAGACGGGAGAGCCCATCGGAGCTCCTTGGATTTGTCTGTAAAAGACCCTGTTTGACACAAAGTAGGTGGTTTCTGAGACAAAACTTCAGGATGGTAATAATTTGCTCAACATCTAACTCGCATCTGTCTGGAAGAGTCTCATCTTCAATCAGTCTTCTCCTGATAACCGAGATGGCTTCTTCTATGGGGATGCTGGTGAACAACGCAGATACATCGTATGATACTAGGACTCTAGGAGGTGGAATGTCTAGATCTCTAATTTTCTTCACGAAATCTTCGCTATTCTTGATGGAGTGCTTGGTTTTACCTTTCAAAGGGTTAAGTATGCTAGACAAGAATTTAGCTGCTGGATATGTGATGCTCCCTATCCCTGATACAATAGGTCTGAGTGGGGTGTCTTTCTTTGTGGATTTTGGGTAACCCATAGAACTTAGGGATCTGCTCAGAAGTGGGATATATTCTACAGTATAACTGAGGTGAGATCTTGTTGGCTGTGTTCCAAGATCTAAGAATATTCACAAAGCTTCTCTTGTACTTACTGGTAGGATCCTTTGTAAGAATTTTGTATACCTTTCGGTCGTCCAGTAATTTGTGTAGCTTTTCCCTGGTATGTATTCTTGTCCATCACAACAGTAGCTGAGAGGAAACAAGACGGATCCCTGAAGACTAGTGTTTATAGGAAGCCCACACACACTGATCAGTACTTGAACTGGGACTCCAACCATCATCTTGAACACAACGCCGGGTAGTCCGCATTATCTCCTAAGGAGAGCCGAACATCTGGTAACCGAGGAGGAAGACCGTGTGAAAGAGGTGAAACATGTGAAACAAGTGCTGAAAGTAAATGGATACAAGCCCTGGGCGCTCAAAGTTCCTTAAAAAGAGAACAGAAGAACCGTCTGAAACCAGTGACAATACGGCTAAGAAGTTCCCTGTGAGAATTCCGTATGTGAAAGGCACATCTGAAACTATGCAGAGGATCCTTAAGAAACATGGTGTCCCGTCTTTCCATAAGCCTTTCAACACGCTTAGGAGCCTGCTAGTCAGACCAAAGGACAAAGACGACCCAAAGAAAAGGTGTGGAGTGTTGTATGACATATCATGCCCTTCATGCCATGAAACATACATTGGGGAAACTGGCAGGAATCTGCAAACAAGACTGAAGGAACACCTGGACCCGGCATAGTACCCAGTCTGCCATACAGATCCATACAGAGAATACTGGACATCTATTCAGTAGTCAGTCAGCTAGAGTCATAGGCAGAGAAGATCAGCCCTTCCGATGTAAGATCTTGGAAGCCATCAAGATCTACACGCACCGCCTCCGAAGCTCAACTCAACCAAGGCAGGAGCATCCCCCGAACCTCCTTCATCTGCTTTTCCACCAGGAACTCTACCTGGCGGAAACCCAGTTCGCCATTGTGACGTCATCGCACCAAAACAGTCACTCTGTTGAAGGCACCGCGATGGTCGCCGCAACGTTAGTGTGTTGTAAATAGTAAGTAGTGTAGTGTAGTTAAATATAATCATTCTGTAATATGTTTGTGATTTTATTTACTATTTATTTATGTATTACAATTTATGTCTTTTTCTATGGAATCAACCAGACATAAATGTTTCTATTCTATTCTATTATATTTGTTACACTATTCTACACTAATTATTACAGGTTTTATTCAAGTAAGGTATACCTTTGTTTTCTTGATGCTTCTAAGGCTTTTTGATAAAATAAATCATTTTCCTTTGTTCAAGAAGCTTATAACAAGAGATCTACCTACCTATAATCATTGTTAGATTTCTGTTTACCTGGTATCGATCTCAAACTTTTGCTGTCAAGTGGCTACATAATATATCTGCTAAATTCACATCATCTAATGGAGTCCGACAAGGAAGTGTTCTTTTCTCCTAAATTGTTTTCTGTTTTTTATGGATGAGCTAAGTGTGAATTTAAATATGTCTAAAATTGGTTGCCATATGAACAACACTAGTTTTAATCATATCGTTTTATGCAGATGATGCTGTTATTTTGTCACCATCAGTAAAGGGTCTTCAAAAGCTTTTTAAATATATGTCAAAAATTTGCTAGTGATAATGAAATTGTATATAATCCACTCAAAACTAAATGTATGCATATAAGGAAAAGAGGAGTTGACTCTGTAAACTTTGCTGTATATTTAAATGATATTGATATAAAATGGGTGGAATCTTACAAATATTTAGGCATTTATTTATCATCTGATTTGAAAGAGGATACTGACATTAAAAAGACAAATCAAGAGCATTTATAGTAGAGGTAATATTCTAATAAGAAAATTCAGAGGATGTACCAATGACATCAAATGTCTTTTTTATTTCAATCTTTTGTACTAACTTCTATTGTAGTTCTCTGTGGTCTTCTTTTTACTATGAGTATTATTCATAATGCCAAGGTAGCTTTTAATAATGTTTTTAGATATTTATTGGGCATACGAGAGAGATGTAGTATTTCACAATTGTTTTTTAAATAATAATGTTGACTCTTTTTATGTCTTGTTGAGAAAATCCATTTTTTAACCTGTATATGAGATTGAAGGAATGTGATAATGTTCTAGTCAGTTGTGTTTTTAAATTCTTTTCTATTTTTACTTCCAATCTCCATTGTTTTTACATTGGAAGAAACAATATAATACATTTTGATATATTTTAATATAATTTGGTATACTTTTTATGAAATGTATATATGTATATAATTTTACCTTGTTAATATGGATTTAACATCCGAAATAAAAAATAATCCTTATCCTTATCCTTATTCATTCAATTGTTTCTGTAGTTACATCTACTCTAAAATCCTTATCTCCACAAATTCGTTAGTGCATAAAGTGTGAATTTTCTATAATTACAGTTATGTTATTTTTTCCCTATGATATTTTCTAATTCATCTAGCTTTCTTTTTATTAGAGAACATAGAGTTACTTTTCAATAGTTGTCATTTAAATGATAATGAATAAAATGATGTAAATCCGATAAAACACATGACAAATAAATACTACATGACCTTTTATTTCTATTATTTTTAGAAATTGATGCATGTATACCAAATCCCTGTACAAATCTTGGCTTTGTATGAATACAATATATGGTTATAACTGTAAATGTTTTGATTTGTTATACTGGGACACACTGCAAAACAGGTATGTATTTGAGAGCTTTTCAATACTGGTATAATTGCACTAATAAAAAAAACAATTATTATTTCAAAGGGGACATGATGATTCGATGACTCAAAAAGTAGCAATCGCATATAAGCTAACTAGTATAGATCTTTCCATATTGCGGATATGAATGTGAGAGTATGACTGTGCACTCCACTGAATTGCTGAGCATAATTATTTAGCAACGAACTTTGTTCGTGCTAAATGATTGTATTAGTGAGGTTGGGGGGGCGGGGTAGAGAGGTTGCTTCAAAGTAAATTTATATATGTTTCTATTAGAAGGATTTTTTCGAGATTTTTGTTTTTTGGTGGAAATCGTGTTGAATTACAGGTCAGGCCCAAAAATTTGGCAGTTCTTTAATTTTACAACATTTAATCTTTATCATCACTAAGAAATAAATATAGTAATGTCGTTGTTGTGATATATGTATTTTATTCTGCATTTGTTCGTGGCCAATTCTAACTTCATAGGAGAATTTGAGGCCATGTTTGCATACTTTAAACGCTATAATTTCACTCGTAATAAAGCAACATACTGCGTTTTACCCAGAAATCACAGTACACCAGCACAATAAAGTTCATCAACATAAAAAAATCAAAATATATTGTTACCTGCACCAGCCGGTTGCACTTAAAAGGTTCTATTATTCAAAGTATTGATGCTGATTCTTATTATCACAATTTGAGACCATAATATTCTACATATTTTAAGAAATCTATCGAATACTCCCCAGATCAAGATGACAATAATGCTCTTTATTATCGCCCTACCTGTCTGCTAACATATCGTTTATCGAAAGGGCTATATTAACAATATGCAACAACCATGCTCGCTTGACTAAGGCTGATTCTTTGAAACCAGCATATGCATAAATTATGATAATGAGCATGAAACGTGAAGAGGGTTATTGGAACAACCCTCGTTTCCAAAATGGTGGTCACCACCTATTCATAAGTATTATCTTGGTTTTCTATTGAGTAAACACACTATACGTTTACTTTAATGCTGAGTTGGATAGGTATTAGCTCGTAGATTGTGTACACATGAACGTTTTAGAAGTACATAGTATAACAAACAGAAAACTTAGCCTAAAAAGTAATCAGATGAGAGGAGGGCTGGGGGGTTGTTGACAAGTACCATTCTTGCATGATGAGGGTTGTTGAAATTAAAAGATGAGGGTTGTTGCAAATGACATGCTTTTTTATTTATATAAATTAATATTAAATTTTTGAAAGTGTAATATATCATACATTTACTTACATTATATAATACAATACAATAATACATTTTACAAAAACTTTGTGTAATAGATGGGAAATTCATTATAAACATCAGTTACAAATATTTTGCCCAGGGATAGGACATTTCATTTCAAATGATTCTTTGGTCTCAATAGATGTAATGGCAGTTCCATCTCTACTAATAACTGCATAAGGCCCATCTGTATTCAATGGTAGAACCACCTTTTATCTCTGGATCAGAGGTGTTGGCCGCCATTTATAAGACGAGGGTTGTTGCAATAACCCTCTTCAGTGCAGTGTCCAGTAGTTTACAAATCGCATCAGCAATAAAATAAAAAAATAGAATAAAAATTAAAGATTTATATATAAAATATAACAAAATCTTATTTTGTAATTTTTGCAAGTGGATAAAATATTTGTGTTTTAATTTGGAATCGTTCACCACTGCCAACACAACATGGCTGAAATTTATTTTTTTTTGTGGTTTGACAATATTTTTCTCTAATAACAGAAATGGATACACTATTGCTTTGTGATGATAAGAAAGTGCTGAGTATAATTAGACTCATAGGATAAAATGGGAAGTCTCACACTTCGGCTCAACATTCCCGCCTACACACACACCAGTGTCATACAAGTCTATTAGACCTCAACCTGCTCTTGCTAGTCTACTGAGCTAGACTCTTAAAATATATAAACTGGAACTCAATGTAACAAGACAGTCAATAAACAGGATACAAACTGCTCACTGGTTCTGTTATTACTTCTCACCACGCATGTGTCTAAACCACACATGACATAAGTGGTGGAGATGTTCTGTTGAACCCTTTACACTCCCCCCGCCGCCCATGCATAGACCAGGATAGCAAGGATAGACCACCCCAGGTAACTCCCCCTCCAGCCCCGACCTCACATGCATTGACCGTTTAGGGCAGGCCATGAACGGACCCCCATGATTACGCCAATTTTCCTCCAGCCCCTTCGACCTCCCATGAATAGGCCGACTTCCACCCCCAAGAACACTTTAGCCAATTCCTCCAACCAGCCCCGACCTCCCCCATATGTTTATCTACACGCCATAGTGGATTTTTCACGCCTTTCGCATCCCAATCCCCCGATGATACAATCACCGAGGACACACTAGATCCCAAATGCAAAACGAATTCAACATGTGTTCCCTTCATTAGTTTCTCTAAACCCACTGCCCGTTAACGCGGAAAATCAGTCCATTTTAACCCCCGCTCAATTCTCCCGCCACCAAACGCCGCCATTCCCCTATCCCACTCACCAATCACGAGTACAGGACCGCTAAGACCCGCCCCCCAACGCGGCAGTCAGTCTATTTTGCGCCACTCACTCAAGGCCAAATATCGCCAGCGGCCCTATCCCACTGACCAATAACGATTACAGGACCGCTAAGTCCCGACGATGATGCTTATTAGCTTAGCGCAAAGTACTAATGTATATAGATTTCCCTTGCTGTGTATATATCATTCCAACTAGGTTCCCTCCCATAAGTTTAAATGTTACCTTATGCTAGATACAAATATCCCATTTACCCATGCTCCCGCCATCAATAATTTCTACTTTGGAGCCAGCTTATCCTTATTATTTCAATGGTGCCACGCCCACTTCCACAAAGACCCGTTACGGGAACATGACTGACGGACTAGTCCCTTTTTAACAACGTAAACATGGACACGAGAACACCCATTTTCCCACCCGCTTCAAATACAAAATCATGTTTTACTGATAATAATCAATTATCTTGGTGATAGTTTGAATGGTTTCCTTAATATATTTTTATTATCTGTTGAATGCGATACAAATAAGTGTTTAGATCACTATGTTTCTGTCGAACTGAACTAATAAAAATCACTCAAACGTGGAAGTCGGATAGACTAGTCTAGACTAGTGTGTGCCGTAGCTGTCAAAAGCGGCCTTTTTTGCCAAATAAAAGATATAATGAGCTGAATGTGAAAATAAGAATCTGCATCGAATTTTATATCTCCTATGTGACCATGATAATTTTTGGACTTGTCAATAACACTGTGTGGATAAACCAAAATGCGATTGTTGCCCGGGGATTGTTGATGGTAGATCTAGGCAGGTGTCAAAAAGTAGGTTGCACTGACTTCACACACACAAAAAAACGGGATTGGAAAATCAATATGGCATTTGGCTTAAGTATTGCAAAGCCAAAGTACTAGTAGTATTAGTATTAGAAGTGGTACTGCTTTTTTGTTTTCAATGTCGTGTTTATAAAAATTCAAATACTCTAACATACATGTTTGTCTAATGACAGTGGACTCTATATGACAATGTGGATAATGTTGTGCATCGTGAGGATGGATAGACTGTGTCTGTGTGATCTCATTAGCAAATTGTGCATTTTCATAATGTTTTGATTGTAATATATATAAAAACACCCTCCCGGACTCAGGACCCAGACGTGGTAAAGCCAAATATTAGCCTGCTAAAGGTTTCACTTCAAATCCTAGATCTACGCATATGATAACATTGACAGTTTGTATGAATGGACAGGTGATTGAATCATTCGTGAATGAAGTTTGATAAGATTGGTAGTGTGTCAGCAAAAATAAACAAGGCAAATAAAGAAATAGATGCGGTCGCCAGTGTCTCGATATACGTCAGTCTCGTCATGTCACTAAAATGTACATGTGACTAGACTCTGACATCTAGATCTATTTGCTTACCTACAACAATGTTCATGAAGAAAGCTTCCTAGTATTATGTAAGGCACTTGTTAGACCTCATCTTAAATATGCCGACCAAGTCTGGGCTCCATACCCCAAGAAAGATATTGAGACATTAGAGAATACGCAATGGAGGGCAACCAAGCTAATTCCTGGATACAAAGAACTAGATTATGAGCAGAGACCAACACTAGCTAGGCTATCGTAGACATGATAGAATTATAAAAACATACTGGCCGGAAAATACTAGTTTCAACAAAGATCTGATGACAGAGGCCTAATATTAGAAAGATATGGGTAGACCTGAACTCTGTACCACATGAGAAAGATTTTAGTTTGATATTAAATAACCAGCTAAAGTTTGATTGCGGCATTGAGATTCATAGATCAAGATCAAGAAAGGATCACAGTCAAGATTATGTTGATTTTTTGTAAGTGTATAGATTTATTTTGATACAATACTGTCAAATTAGTATGCAAGTTTTTGCCTGCAATATTCTGTAAAATATAGAAAATTATTAAGCATAATTTGAATCAATTTCCATTGTACTTTTCATGTTAATTTTGTCATTCATGGCTATCAGATTTTGCGATTTTCATCTATGAATAATTTTGTGACTATTTTATTTTTGTCCATCCTGGACCTACTTTACATAGGCTATAAATGTTTGCTGACTATCTAAATCTGCATTTTTACACCTACCCACGAAATTCGCGTATTAAACCGTGCGCAAACATTTCCAGTTATACAGTAATATAAATGTTACATTTAGATAAATATTTGTGAAAATAATTATTGTTAATACTGTAAAGCGAGAATGTTTTTGGAAAAGTAAAGTGTGTAAATTTGAACTATGAATATTATAGGTTGTGTTAGTTTCAGTAATTCCTATGTGTGCAATAGAATGTAAAAAAGTTCAGCAAAACTTAATTTTGTGATTACCACCATTACCACCATTCTGATCTATTTCAGACTTATGGGTCTAGTCCTAAAAATAATAGCTGCTGCACGCATTTTTGTTTGTAAACAATGTTACTACGGGTTCAGCAATCAACATAGTTCCTTAAACTTAGAAATATTGACTATATATGGTGTATGGCGGTTGCTTGTGCAGTAATTCGGGACATACTTGAGAGAGGGTGCACTTTTGTACCTGCTTGCAAATTTTCAAGTAGATTCATAGAGTTTAATTTTGGAGAAAAGGGTGTGAGTGACTGGTGGTGTTTGTTGGGAAACCACCATTGTTGGGCTTTCTGCAGGTGACGAAAAATAGGTACTTTTTGTTGCAAATCAATTTAAAAAGAAATCCACACACGCAAGGTTGTCAATTTTTTAATATGTTGGACACACTGCAAATTCATGCTAGTGTGTATTGAAACGCTATAGATATGAAGGATTTGAGGCCAAATGAGGCCAGTTTTGCTGTCTGGGGTGTAAACTTTGTGATAACTAAATCACCTCCAGTCAGATTTCCATGGCAACCAAGTATTGTGTGGACTAAAAATGTATGTTTTGCATGGAATTTAATTGAATCTGCATCTCTTTTCGAATAAAAACACATACAGCTTCTCTATGTTTATCAAAAACTGAATGAGACATGAGAGATTTCAAAAGGGCACACTTTGGTAGCTGCACACAGCAATGGCAAATCAGAAAATCCCCAATCATTCTAGGACTAGAACCTTATTCAATTGCTTCAACGTAGTGTAAAACATATTCTCGTGGATGGAGGACGATTCACCATGAGATGGACAGATAATATTTTGCTCAAATATTTAGTGATAAGGCATATAAATTGATATACCATGCTTAAGTGTGTATCTGCTTGTAAATTTCATCTCAATACTTCATTTCAATATTTGGTTATAGTATTCGTAGATCATAAAAACTGATAGCAATATTCTTATGACACTATATCAACATTTTGTCAGGTTGTGGATGCTTGGGTGAGAGTTTTTGTCATAGTCTAGTTTTATTGTTTACTCTCAAATTCAGTCATACATGATAGTATCTTTAAACAGAATTGAATGTGTAAATGTGTACTTTTCATTTGTTATTTTTCATTTATTTGAAAGCATTGTTATCTATGAATAAATACACCAAATAGTAGTACATTTTTGTTTGAACTGTTTTATATTTCATCATTCACAGGGCCACACTACCTTCCCAAAACCAGCGTCAAGAGTAACTTCATGATCAGAATAATAATAAAAAAAAAAAAAGAAAAAAAAAAATCAGCGAGAATAAAGCTCCTAAAAAATTGACACAGCACCCATGTTTCTCAAATTTCACCTCTAACAATTTGAGAAATTCTAACTTCATAGGAGAAAATGAGACCATGATTGCATACTTTGAACGCTAGATTTTCACTAGTAATAAAGCAACATACTGCGTTTTACCCGGAAATCAGGGTACACCAGCAGAATAAAGTTCAACTACATCAAAAAATCAAAATATATTGTTACCTGCATCAGCCGGTTGCACTTAAAAGGTTCCATTATTCAAAGTATTGATGGTGATTCTTATTATCACACTTTGAGACCATAATATTGTAAATATTTTAAGAAATCTATCGATTACTCCCCAGATCAAGACGACAAAATTGCTCTTTATTATCGCCCTACCTGTCTGCTAACATATCGTTTATCGAAAGGGCTATGTTAACCATATGCAACAGCCATGCGCGATTGATTAAGGCTGTTTCTCTGAAAAATGCATACATATGCATAAATTATGATAATGAGCCATTGATTAGCGTCGTCAGTCGAATGAAACGTTAAATATTATTGGTAGTTGCGCCATCTGTTAGCCAATGAGATGGCGCAATAATTAGTTTGTTCGATGTCAGAAATACGTCATCATTTCTCGTGTGAGCGTGATTTATGATGACGAAATAAACATAGATATGGCGGATGTGACAAATTTTATTAGGTATTTTTTACATATTTCTTAAATTACATCGTTATTTAAACGTGTTAGTGTTTAATCGTGTCGGATAAATTTTATTCGTTCGATTAGGTGGCAATAGCATTCTTTTACAAGCCGTTTTTCTGCGATAATCGTGTTTTTTTACATGTCATGTGCTGTGCCAAGTCAATCTCTAATGAAATTGTCGGACCATTCAGTATTTAGGCCACGGTAACTTGATTCTATGGATGACGAGAGCGCCGATGCATTGAAATAACCCCCGATAGATAAATAATCTTTCAAATGGCTTATGCTTTTATATTCGCCGACGATGCAGCTAAAAATCCATGTTTTTATTATATTGATCGCCCGATGGCGCCATATTTGCTAGTGACGTCACGCTACCAAGGACGCCAATGCATTCGGTTTCGGTTTTAAAGCAGGTGCGAGGGATATTGCGCATGCGCACTCACACGGAAGTGTATATGTTTCCTCTTAAAATTAGTAAGCTTTATTTTTCTATTTTCTGGCAAGCATTCGTAATAGATGTGATGAAAAAAATTACAAATGGCTTACACATTTGTTTAGTTGAGAACGGCAGGTGACAAATGTAATGTTCAATTGATTTGACAACCAGAATCATAGTAGAACTAAGACAAAAATGTAGATGGCTGAGCGATAATAAATGCCGATTTTAACACATGAGTGACTTTCCTTTGTTGTGTGACAGAATTTGAGCTTTCCAGATATTCCTAGATGTAAATATTTACATACCCTATGATAAGACCCATCATCATACTTTGACTGGTTGGGGTAAGGCTATTTCAGCCCTTAACCCGGGACTCGCACCTATCAGACAAGGAATTACTTCACTACCTACGAGGGCTAAGGTAGCCGTATATACACTTACAGCGTACATTCGTTCCTAGGTGTCTCTTTATAGGTATACAGGGTATTAAATCAGCTGCACATGTAGGGCTAGGGTTAGTCACCTGCGTACCTGATGTCCTATCCACAAAATGATGCTGTGTGCCACATGTAGCACTCCCCTAGAAGCACAATGTTTGGAGGGAGGCTATCAATTTTTCACACACTTTTAAAGGGGGGAGGTGCGGGCTATCCCCCCCTAAATTTTTTGAAAATGTGATGCATTTTTCTGCAATCTAGTGAATAAATTACAGCAAAATTAACAGGGCATAATCACCTTGAAACATCTAGTTAGTGGGATTCCTGTTATTGTATCATTCTGTCAAACCCATCTTCTAAATCTTATTAGACCTATCCCAAAATATTGTTGTCCTCATGATTCTTATTGGACATTGAACTATTTTAGGTCTTTGTCTTTCAAGTTCTTAATTTGCCGTAGGCACCGCAGGGGGGGAGGGTGCGGGATCGGGGACACCCACCTTCTGTGTGGGGGGCCAGGGGTGCCCCCAGATTTTTTTTTTTGTAAATGTGATGCATTTTTCTGCACTCTGCTAGTGATTAATAAATTACAGCAAAATAAAGAACTTGAAAGACCAAAATAGTTCGGGGGGGGCTAGGACAATTGTTCTGTCTGTCTGCACGCTTCAAAAAAAGTGATATCATGTGTAATAAAGTGAACAATTGATAGTTTAGGCGGCTTGTAAACATTGATTATTGTCATATTCACATTTGGGATTTTAATGCCAATGCACTTCATATCTTTTGCTTTTTGTTATTTGGGATTTTAATGCCAATACACTTCATATCTTTTGCTTTTTGTTTCTAGTATTTCATAGTTTATATCTTGAAGGATAAACATACATACTCCTCACTTGGCATTATTTTTTATTTCTTGTGGTCGTCTGGATTCTGGGCTATTGGATTCTGTTCTACTTTGTACAGTATAGGTCCGAATAACAATTTTGACTATTATTTTAATTAGATAATTTTAAAGTTATGTCATCTAGTGTACATAAAGTTAAATAAATTATTGACATGTAAATTGGTTCATTAGTTTATCTTACTTTTATGTATATTGTTAACAGAAATTAATAATTTTAATGATACAAATTCTCAAAGAGTAAAAATTCATTCAAATACTAAACTACGACATGAAGAAATTAATTAAAATTTACATTTTTTCTTATTTAATTATTCATATCAAGGACAAATATGTCACAAATTATAAAACAACAAAGAATCGTTCTCTGTGTATATATTAAATTTTAAAAACCGAAACACTCAACTGAATTGAAATAAATACAAAAACTTACAAGTGCAACCAAATAAAACATTACAGTAATTTTCACTGGTAGTTATGTCATCTAGTGTACATAAAGTTGAATAAATTATTGACATGTAAATTGGTTAATTATTTTATCTTACTTTTATGTATATTGTTAACAGAAATTAATAATTTTGATGAAAATTTTTATTGTAATTAGCAATTGATTTTAATATGGATTTAGATCACATAGGATTCAGGACATGGAAGATTTACTGTGTCCAGTATAAAATTATGGATTTCTTTGTCTAGAAATTTGGTTATGGCTGATTAAGTTTCTTTCACCTTATAGAAAAGTTTTGTGATTAACTTTGACAGTTTACATGATTATGTTAAGCCTTACAATTCGTTTATTTTTGATTGTTAAAACAAGTTATTCTACTACATGCTTTATTTTGATTGTAATATATATTCGATAATTTACTCAAAATTGTTAACAATCCATACCACTGCATGCTTGATGTAATTGTAAAAAGATAGAAATTCATTATATGTTTAGCGTAAAAAAAATTTTTGATTTTTAGAGTTCTATATCATTGTATTAGCCAACAAACAACTGTATGCTGTGTATATGTATGAATTTTGACTTACACGCTATGTATATTACAGCTTACGATTAGATACATGTTATAATCACAATTATGTTACCATAGACATTATGTATATAGTGCATGTCATATGTTTGATGGATACTGTAATTAATACCGGGTCCATAAATTGGATGATTAATGTGTTTTGTAATGTAAAATTATTATATCCTATATATGTGTACTTTATACTAGATGTTGGTTTTATTGTGTTGCACTTTGTGAACAATTACAGATCTACGTGAATTAATTGGTGTATAACATGTGTTTAAGAATCTACATCAGTAGATGCTTTTGTGAATTAACCTTCAAACTTAACATAACGCAATCATGTTCTTAACACTTGTAGCTAGTTAATGACTAAGAGGTTTCTGTTTGCGTTATGTTCAGTAGCCTTATATCTGGTGTGTGCGTAGTTAAAGTCCGTATCCTTGTGTTACGGCGGATCCAGCCTTTCAAAAGGGGGGAAATGTGATGATAAGAAAGTGCTGAGTCAGATTAGACTCATAGGCACCGCCGGAAGTCTCACACTTCCGGCTCCGCCTACCGCCTACACACACACCAGTGTCATACGAGTCTACTAGACCTCAACCTGCTCTTGCTAGTCTACTGAGCTAGACGAGGACGGATATATAAACTGGAACTCAATGTAACAAGACAGTCAATAAACAGGATACAAACTGCTCACTGGTTCTTGCTATAACGTCAGGATATCATTCAATTGTCCCGTTTTATAGTGTTGCCACATTATCACTCACTGACCAAACTTGTGAAAATTGATGATCCCCTTATAAGTCAAAAATCCTTCTCTAGAATGAATTTTTAGGCTTTAAAAACTGGTGATAGGAGGTGATAGGAAGTAAAAGACAGTCCTATTCGATTTGAATATATTCTTAAGGTTATTTCAAGGTTCCAGATATTTCTTAAAAATTTTATATACTGTCCTAAGTGAATACAGGCTGATTGATCTGTAGCATGATTGTTCAGACTGATTGATCTGTGTAATCTAGTAACTACAAGTATGTGGAGTACTAAATCTAGTAACTACAAGTATGTGGAGTACTAAAAATTGAAATCTGACATTTTACCTCTGCTCTTTTGTACTTTGACTTTTAATAGTTTTTTATGCCTTTGCAGTGCATTTTAGGCTCCATGTCTACAGTGAACTGTGAGGAGTTGGCCAATCAGCCAGACATAGTTGGATTCCTGGTGAACGGAGACTGGCCCAAGCTAGACTTCAACCAAAACCTTACAGCCAAGAGAATTCTTCCATCTTGGTCCCCCTTGTATTCATATTGTGTGAACGTCTTGCATTTGCAATGTTTATATTAATTTAAGCTTTAATATTGCTTTTTGATTATATGTGATAATTTTATCTATTATTTTAATTGGATAATTTAAGCTTTAATATTGTTTTTGATTATATGCAATAATTTTTATCTATTATTTTAATTAGATAATTTTTAAAGTTATGTCATCTAGTGTACATAAAAGTTAAATAAATTATTGACATGTAAATTGGTTAATTAGTTTATCTTACTTTTATGTATATTGTTAACAGAAATTAATAATTTTAACGATACAAATTCTCAAAGAGTAAAAATTCATACAAATACTAAAATACGACATGAAGAAATTAATTCAAAGAACACACTTAACCAAACAGGCCCAGGGCAATTTTGTAAATGGAAGATTTACTGTGTCCGGTATAAAATTATGGATTTCTTTTGTCTAGAAATTTGGTTATGGCTGATTAAGTTTCTTTCACCTTATAGAAAATGTGCTCTACATATAATTCTAAGAAATTGATTGCGGGAATAAACGTTCGTTGCTAAATTTCGAGGGGGTATACCTCTATCTAGTTTGTATTGTGTGAACTTCCATATGCATTGTCAAAGTATAATTTTGTATTGTGTTTACTAGTTCTTTGTGTATCATTTGCATTCTGTGTGTTCTATGTAACCACATGTACAGATGCATCTTTACACATGCAAAAGCGCAGCCTTATTTGGGATGTACTTTTACACATGTATTAAAAAAGCTCATGCTAAAATAAAGATGTGCTTTTACATGTGTAAAATTCATTTAGCATTTAGATGCATCTTTATACGGAACACGTTTTTACAAATGTAATAGTGCATTTCATCAAGAATATTCAATAAATCATCAAAAAAAGTGTCATGTGTCATGACCACACAATTGTCTTGCTCATGATACAATGTCAAGCAGGTATTCCCTGCAGGCATTTCCCAAGAACAACAAAACACAAGGCCAGGATTCCCTGGAAATCTCCATGAGACGTCATGTTTTGCGTGGGAAGGGCTAGAAATAGACCTTGCCTCAAGACATGATGGAACATGTACAATATTATGCTGATCCAGCAGTTGACTACGTCAGCAAAAAAATGGGTATAAATATGAGTAGGATGTACACATTGGCACCTTACAACGAGAGAGCACCATAGACTCGGCACTCTAGCCGCAGACTAAAGGCAGCTGAAAACATCAGGCTAGCCAATTGCAGATGTAAAGAGATAAGATCAATAACGTTGTAACGCGTCATGTGTACAAGTTGTGTATTTAAATAGTTAAGATTGCGGTCACTAATATTTGGAGAGTAAAATAAAGGATGGAACAATAGTCATTTTGGATCTTATTGGAATCTTACTTAGCAAAAAACGGACCTTTCACGGTCACGTCTAACAACACAGATAAGGAAAAGCCCATTAGTAGATCATATATAAGTGAGATCCCAGCGGATCGTCAATCCTCCCTCAAGCAAAGCGAACATCCCAGTACAGACAACGGCCAGGCCTGTTGGAACCTGCCAAGGCCAAGCTCACCACGGCTATGTTGGTCAGATAGTTCAGGTTTTGACTCTACATAGTACACAATAAGTGTTTGAAGATTTCAAGAATTTTCAGTGATAAATCGGGATAGTTTATTCCAGCCTGTTGTTGTTGATGTAAAAGTAAATAAACTCTCCATCAAATCACAACTTACAGTTATAAGTTGGAAGGATCCAGGATTCATTCTATGGAACAACCTAGCAGGAGCTACCTCATTATCAGTTTTGATTACTTTCATCTTTGCTGCAATGTTGAACATCCAGTACCATGAACATGTTTGAGACACTTTATCTATTATAATAGCGTTCACACACGCACGACACACAACGCACCATACACTATTTGAAACAATAAATATTCTTACTCAGGTATGGATCCAAAACAAACCTAACATATTCTAACAGGAGTCGAACAAGTGTTTTGTAGGCCATGTCTTTGATTGTTCGTAAGTTCACACTCAAATTTCGTTTAAGGGAACCAGTTAATCGGTTACCTTTTTGCACAAGTTGCAACGTGTGAATCCCAGAATAAATCAGAGGATTTTCGATAAAGAGGTATTTAATGATATCAACAGACTAAAACAAGGGCCTTTGAGGTAACGTATGTTTTGTGAGGTGTTAAGTTTATTGTAATGCTCATCACGACACATTCATCAGCGTAAGACTTTATGTTACGTTTCTCCTCAAATTCAACCAGTTTATCTCGGTCAGCAGTATAACCTGAGTATCTTGTGAACAATGTTTTCACCGTCAGTTTCAAGTTTGTGAACTGGAATGGAAATGGACTTGTTTCTAATAGCTATTATTACACACCTCCATATGTTTCTGTCCTTACCATAGATTATGTAGCCATCTGGACATGCTGACGAATTAGTAATTATAGAATCTAACCACATTTCAGTGAATTAACAAGCTTTGTTTGTTCCACATACGCACAGGATTGTTTTTGATAAATTGTAAGACCATATTGATAATTCTCAAAGGACTCAGGTCACGTGAATACTCTTGCAATTTGTTTTGGACTTGATGAATGCGGTCGTTTGCATTTACCTTGTGTAGTTGGGATACACAGTTTAGATACATATCTGCTCTTGTGAGTTTTGATCAGCTTTTGTTTTGTATCAAATCATGATACAATGGATTTGTCACCAAATGACTTCAAATGGCCAAATTCAATACAGTGGTCCCGTTCTAAGATTGGCGAACCGATATTTTTGGGTAAATGTAGCAGTGGCGGGCACAGTCTATTTTAAGATAAAAGATAATTTTGCAAGATAATAGTATATCATCACCAAATTTCAAATACTTGTTACTTATGTTTGATTAAGGTGGGGGATTAAAATCTTTGTCCGATACACGTACAATAAGTCAGTAACATTTAAATTTAAGTTTTTTTCTTACAGCCGTGTCTGGTAACTTAAAAAAAAAATAATAATAAATTACATTACAAATTACAAAGGCTCACTTGGTAAGACAACATAAGCACAGAAGGGTTAACAACCAAGAAGACGCTCCCGGCACGTTGGTAAGGCACAAAAAAAATGTTAATGTAGAGAGATATTCCACATATATGATTACAAAGCTATACAGCACAATTATGAGGTCAGGGCCTCTGACCCACCCATATCTTGCACATCAGGAGGGCTAGCTTACACAATGAACTGACTCAGTATCAAAACAAACACCTAACATTAGATACCCCCCAAAGTCGCTTCTGGGGACAGCTGTTGGAGGTAAATATCAGAGTAACTGGACACGATCTTCCTTCATAAGCCACACGCCACATTGTTCTTTCGAACGCGTCAGTCTCCCCTCATCATTTAACATACAAACAGTTGTTTTAGGTAAAATGTTTCTTAAGGCATAATGTCTAATGGGCAGGATATAAATTGTAAAACATCTGAAAGGCTGCACGATTTGAAGGACAATTACTCCTGGGTAACTATGAAAATTTGTGAAACAGTAGGTAGGTGCACAATAATAAGAATACATAATACAATTATAGTTCTACCCAACCACTCTAATACTCTACACAAATAATCATAAGATCGCATACTTAGAAAAGGTCACGCTGTTCAGCCCCTGGGTCAATCTATGACACTCTCTCATTCCTTCGGGCACAAAACGTGCCAGATCGGCACTCAAATAACTGTCAGTATCAGTATAGCACAACCCATTCAAAAGGGAATTTACAAATCAAATCAAATCATATATGAAATCAGACACGAAGCATGTCCATATAACAAATAAAAAAAACATATACAGTATTTGTGAATAACAATTCTGGGGAGAATGGGACCATTTTACAACGTTTGTGATGTAGCAGATATTTTTGAATAGACATATTTTTGAAATGCTGAACATTTTAAAATCCCACATCTTCAAGTGATTATTTTTAATGACATCTAACAGGTTGGGTTAGTATGCACTAGTCTAAACATTATTACATATAAGCAGGCAAGTTACATACTCATAGCAGTCACGCAATTTCATAGCATAGCAATGCAGTTACAGTCATAGGTAGATGTTTTGGGAAAATTTCCATTCAAGGAGGACTTTTTAAAAAACAAAGTCTCCGGGCTGCATGCCGACTCACAGTTGAATGGATTCAAACAGGCGTATTTTTTAAAATAAAAAACACAGTTACCATAGCAGAACATACAGTTCATACACACAAGTTTCAGACATTAGTAAGGGCAGACATTGGGGTCATGAATGATTTGGAGGTAAAATAAGGGGGTATATCAAAACTAAGGCACGTTTTTCATATTTGTTTTTTTTTCATTCCTTGAATATCCACGGTTTTAGATGATCAGATTTTTACAGTATCCTGGCCAGGTATTGACATTCAAAATAAGCATGCAATTGGGTAATAACGTGGAAATATGGAACCATATTGCAACCCACAAGAAATGTAGCATGTTTGAATAGACATATTATTTAGTGAAGGACTGAACATATCAGGGATTACACCCTTTCACAGTTTTTAATGGCCTGGGTACATAGATTGGGTTTTTACAGGACACAATTCACCGGGTACATGCAGTTACACAGTTGGGGATTCAAACGAATTTTTTACATTTTGAACAGTTACTATTTTGGTTAATGCCGACTCACACAGGAATTCAAACTGACGGAAATTCAAAGTTTACAATATAGATCCCATACAGATTGATACAGAACATAGTTTCACACACACAGTAGGGCTACATAAGATGGTGTTTTTTTTTGATTTGGAGGTTATAAAGGGGTTTTATATCAAAACGGAGGTACCAACACTGGGGGGCATGCAGCAGTACAGGGGTTGATGCAGTCCCAGCTCGACAATTATCTAGTTACGAGCGTAGAACGTATTTATTAAACACTTCCAAAGAAACTTTTAACACAGGGAATGTTACAGAAAGCACACTGGAAACAGGACACATTAGTTTATTATAGAGAAACACACTCAAAGCCTTACATTAGCAAAATGACATAATTATTTAGGAATATGGGACATTAGGAACAATAACAGAGGATTAGTGGAGATCACCTTCACACCTACAGCTTGAGGAAAACGTACATAAGCGTCTTTAAAATGCAATTTACAATGTTTGGTAGGGAAATGAGTGCTTGATGACCGAATTTTCACAGTTGAACCCATTAATATTTTGGTTAAATAAATTAGACAGAGACATATTATGTATACCTGACTGAAATTCAAAGTTTAAAATATATATGATTTCTTATCATAGAAGTTTCAATACATAGTTTGGGATGGTATTCAATTTTAGAGCTTTAATAATGACATAGTTTTACTATTATCATAGGATTTCTTATATTATTACTAGATATTCATGAAATTAATTTAATCATTGCATGTTTTATATATTTGAGACAGCGGATGGTGTTTTTCTACAAGAATGTTTAATAAATATCACCAAGGCAACACCAGTGGTGATACCCCAATAGATGGCAGACAGGGTGGAGAGAGTAATGCTAGACAACCATAAAGAAGCATTGTGCATTCTGCACACAATATCTAGCCAAACCTCTTTTATACATGGCTCTGATGACATAACAACCATGGACATCATGGCATATTGTTGTGCTAATGTGCATAAGACTTGTATCGATAGATTCATAGATCGAACACGGGTTTGCCCCATAGCACATCCTGCACTAAAACGGGCTTATGTGGACATTGAAAAAAAAAAAAAATCCATGGGATGTATCTTTTATTGCCGGATGACACATGCACAAGATATCAAACTTGGTATTATCAAGTACATCCTCAATTTAAAATGTATAAACAGCTCTTTAAAAAACATATATTAAAAAAGTCCAGAGATGTTTGTCCACATCCCAATAGATATTGTTTCAACTGCATACCCCAAACATTGTAGTTTTGAAAACAAATTAGATCTGTTAACCCGTAAGGACACAGATCATGTATTCAGCATTGGATTATTCACCAAGAAAACACAAAGAGCGGGGGTCTACACATTTTATACATTCGTTTTCGTAATAACTATAATGGTCTCGCCCCAAGTTCTTGGGAAATTCCTAGGCGCACCTTGTGCAGGGTCATATAATGCCTAGCTTGGCTTGATAGGCGGGGCCATCCGCATGTCTTAACACTATTAATAGTATTTTTGCTTTGATTTAACTAATCTCTTGCACAGGGTGTTTCCAATTATGCACATGATCAATAAGACTAGTTACATTATATATTCACATGACGGGAAACTCGACCACATTTTTTTTTTAAAGTTCTATTTAGTTTCAATAGTTTTAGCCTATGCATGTAATCAAATACTTTTTCTACAGTGGCGATATTAATGGCATGATTTTAGAAAATTGCAAGCAATTTCACATTAAGGGGAGGGTAGTCAATCAATGACAAACACCATGATATGTATAATAAGTGTAAAGCGATCAATGGCAAAACATCATAGTATGTAGAGCAAGAGAGGTAAATGTATAGTCTGTATATAAGTCATTGTAATAATCACCACACCGTAATTAAGTGTATATACCATGTTTGTGTAGTTCTGTTAGGATTTAACATAGTGTTTACATAAATGTCATAAAAAATTTAATTTGTTTGTCAAATAAAACTGTAAAGGGTAGCGAGAAATCAATAATAGCATATAGAAAGAGGAAAAGGAGAAGTACACGTTTAAAAAAACACATATAAGAACATTTGCTAACTATACTCTATAGTTTCAGAACGCTGGCGGAGGGGTTCTTGTGTCTGCCGTCACCTGCGCCAACGACTGCTCCATGACCTCTGGGTGCTTAACTCAAACGCACCTCTACCTGGGCAAAACCACGTCAAGTTTGTGTCGTCTCATCCCACAAGCAACACAGCTAATCAAAGCAAGCAAGAAGAGATAAACAAAATCCAAGAATGAACAATTCATAACCAAGATACACGGGGAAAGAAAAAAAAATTAAGCATGATACAATGACAACCCATCACAATACTCAACCAGGAAACAGAGAACAGGGCGTCGAAGGCAATTCGCACACAGAACACCTCCAAAAAGCAAATATATATATATTAAAAAAGACAAACTAATGTTCAAAAAAACAAAGACAAGAAGAAGCAAAAGACACTAAGGCATAATGCACACAGTAGAAGGAAGAAATCTAGTGAGCATTGAGCACTCACTAGACAAGTAACAGAAATCGCCACTCGGGAAAGATTGCATTATGTTTTTGGACCAGAATAAGATTACATGAATAAGAGACTAGCCAAATCTCGCTGCCTTTCTACATAAATAATGATTGAATTATGAATATATAGATTAAATTACATATACTAATTATTAACCATTAATGCATGTAGTGATATATGCACATTTTTTTAACAATAAGGAGAAATTTACCAGCAGATATCACTAAGTGCATATGTATTTTGTTACTAACCTACGACCGCAAAATGAGTTTGAATTACGATTGTTAGGTTAGATAAGGAACTCATAATGTTTTGTGAAAGCTTCTCACGTATATTCACAGTAATTTTAGGATAAGTTGTGAAACATGTAATATATATATTGTAGTTTTAGGGTTTGTTTTTGAATACCCAGAGTGTATTGTAGTTAAGGTTTGTTTGTGTTTAGAGTAATCCCAAATGTTAGCAAAACATACACACATGTGTATATGTAAACAAAAAGGAAACCATTTCATTATTTATAGTATTTTGAATAACTTGTTTTTAGCTATCAGGTTAAGTTACTAGTATTAATAAGCACGGTGTCTATTTAGGTAGGTAATAAATGAACAATGTACATTTCACAGCACTTAAGGAGGAGAACATTTAAGGCAAAAGGCTACAACTGCAGGAGAGAAACATTGGACTCGTTTAGGCATGACATTAAAGTGCTGTGAATTATCTAAATTTTAAGTAAAACTTGTAAAGGCACCGTTGACCGTTAGATTTAGACAGGGACACAGGTTGTGTGGGCGTGGCCGTGATGGCCAGCGTTTCTTTTTTTAGGGTGATATTATCACCCTCGAAAAGAGGAGGGTTGTCATGTGTCATGACCACACAATTGTCTTGCTCATGATACAATGTCAAGCAGGTATTCCCTGCAGGCATTTCCCAAGAACAACAAAACACAAGGCCAGGATTCCCTGGAAATCTCCATGAGACGTCATGTTTTGCGTGGGAAGGGCTAGAAATAGACCTTGCCTCAAGACATGATGGAACATGTACAATATTATGCTGATCCAGCAGTTGACTACGTCAGCAAAAAATGGGTATAAATATGAGTAGGATGTACACATTGGCACCTTACAACGAGAGAGCACCATCGACTCGGCACTCTAGCCGCAGACTAAAGGCAGCTGAAAACATCAGGCTAGCCAATTGTAAGAGACAAGATCAATAACGTTGTAACGCGTCAAGTGTACAAGTTGTGTGTTTAAATAGTTAAGATTGCGGTCACTAATATTTGAAGAATAAAATAAAGGATGAAAACAATAGTCATTTTGGATCTTATTAGAACTTACTTAGCAAAACGGACCTTTCACTGGGTCACGTTTAAAAAACACAATAATAAAGAGCACACATTAATCAGTAGTTCATATAGAAGTGAGATCCCAGCGGATCGTCAATCCTCCCTCAAGCAAAGCGAACATCCCAGTACAGACAACGGCCAGGCCTCCTGCCTCATTCAGGGAGAAATACCATCCGATCCGAGTGGGCTCGCTAGAATACTTTGATAAAATTGTTCACGTCAGCAATCTCTTCATATCTGAACCGACTCACCCTGCAGACTGTGTCATTGTATCATTAATCAATTAGTCCTAAACCAAGTTCAGATCCCTAGTATTATTATCTTCGGTGAAAATAGCAAATAATTTGAAGTTTATATTGATATGTAAAATATATATAAATATATGTACATCACGTTCCCCATGTTATTAAATGACTTAGTGGCGGACAATTACTTAGTTGGGGTGGGAGGCACAAGTAATTTGTTTCGATAAAACAATTTTTTCACATGGCCATATTATGCAAACATTTTTTTTACACGATGATGGAAATCTTTTTTTCAATCAGTATTTTAATGTCAAAAATTTTTTGCATACAAAATTGACAATGACATCTCAAATCTTAATTAATTTGTATTTATTACTATTGTAATATAATAATGACAAGTATAGCACGGGCCAGCAGGTTGCTCAACATTACTTCTCTAATTTGTATAATATATTTAGACATTGTCATAAAAATGTAAACTTAAAAACTTGACATGGTGAGCGCATAGTGATTCAATATTCAAAAGAAATATAATATTTCCATATAGCTTTAATGCAACATATACAGTTATCATTCTCTTATGGCTGTCGATTACTGCAACCCTAAAAAAAAAATTGGGAGGATTTAATTTCGCTAAATTATTGGGGAAAAGCCGTGAAAATTGATAGAGTTACAGTACTTTTCTATGACTACGTCGACATGGGCGATAATGGAGGTATCGTGCGTTGTTTGGGGTCATTCGCTTTTGTAAGTGGAAAATAATATTACCTTTGGTGTCAATATAAAGTCCATTTTGAATTCAAACTTATCATTGCATTATTTAGATGTATTGAGCCTTCTCATCAATGAAATATTATATTAAAAATTAAATGTTTCAAGTTTCATGTTTTGTTTGTAAACGAGTTAGTAAGTAAGAGAACACATGCAGATGTTTATTATTTGGTGCATGCTATAAATGTAGGAGCTTCAACAACATTGCTTATCATAACAACTTTCTTTCAAGTATGTTTGTACCCGACTACAACTAGCTGTTCCTTCAACATCTAACTTGTTCCTACAACACGCAATATTTTTTCAAAACAACTGCTCACCTGATTTGAAGTTCTAACCAACCTCTCAATTAAAGCACACGTTATAATGCGGCAAATCAAAGGGATTGATCTATTGTTGTTAGTTTGCTTTGAAGTATGTGCCGAATTGCGCGATAATTATTGCCGTTACGTCATGAGGGGTTTCCCGGATTTCCCTAAGTTTATCGAGTAGGAACAAAAATCTTTTCAGGAGAGACCATTCGCGAATATAAAAATACGCGAAATGTTTTCAAGGGCTTACTTTCGAAATATTGTAGGGCTAATATTAATAGGACTACAGTATTTTGTACATAAGAGTGACTATCATCGGTAGTCACAGTTGTTTGTGGGTTTGGCGACCCTGGATATTCTAAATTTAGAATACGTCCTATGAAACGTGCTGGTTTTAAGAAGTTAATCTGAACTGTGTGGGAGTGAATTTGAACTCCAATGCAATGGAAAAAAAACGGCGATGTTTACGTTGATTCATAGCCTCGTTTAACCAGACTCTGTATTGCACACAGAGCCTGGTCCAGTTGACACATTTGGTTTGTAATCCGAGATGGCGGCCAGTTTATGTAAGACGTTCAGAGAAATGCGGGGCACGTTATTGTTTGGAGGTTGGCGTTTTAAGGAACACGTTGAGCTGTGTCCTACTTGAACGCTGCACGTTTTACGCTAGTTGCTCTGTATTCTCGTAAACATGCGGCCATTAACATTATATTGTAAACAAGCTAGATATTTTATTGGTGATCTGAATTTCGGGCATTTTAGTATATACGTGTATTGTTAGTACGTATACAATGTGTCGAATAAAATATATTGTAATCAAAATATCATGGGATCATTTATAATACCTAGATATGGAACCCAATTGACGTTATTAGGAAGGAAAAGAATCGAATCGGCAGTCTGTTGTCAACATCAAGCTGTCAATCACACCGTCACGTACAAAATAGCCTCGTTCAACCAGACTCTCTATTGCATGAAATGAGCGCCACCATTACAGAGTCTGGTTGATCGAGACTACTACAAAAGGGACTAGTCCGTGAGCCACATTCTCTTATAGTTACTTTGGTGGAAGTGGGCGTGGCATCATGAAATAATAACGCTCTTTTCTGAAAATATTTTTGCGGGACTTTGCGGGGAGTGAACTCTACATTAAAGGCCGTGCCTGCCGGCCCGTATTAAAAGTTTGGCGAAATAGCTCTCCATCATTAAGTTATAATTTAGACATTGTTAAGACTAGACGTATTTTCATCTCAGCTTCTATCATGGCCACTCGTGGAGTAAAAAGAAAAGTTTTGACATTAGAGGATAAAGTTAAAGTCATACAATTGACAGATGCAGGCAAAAAATCTAGAGACGTTGCACAATGCATGGGAGTTGGCAAGACACAGGTGAACAACATAGTGTCCAAAAGGGAGGATATCATGCAACTATGGACCTCTGGAAGTGCTGCAACAACCAGGAAGACGTTGGTTGCAAGACGCCTAGCCTACCCAGACTTGAATGAAAAGGTGTGGGAATGGTTTAAAATGGCAAGGGCCAAGAACTATCCTGTAACTGGTCGATTATTACAGGACCAAGCCATTCACATAGCTGCTGAACTAGGCTATGAAAATTTTTCCGCTAGTAACGGCTGGTTAGAGGCTTTTCAGAAAAGGCACTGTATTTCATCCTGTGTTTTGTCAGGAGAAGGGGCATCTGTTCCTCAAGCCACAGTAGATGACTGGACAAAACGTCTACCCGAAATTGTCAAAGGATATAAGGCAGAGGACGTTTTTAATGCAGATGAGACAGGCCTCTTCTACAGAACATTGCCCAACAGGTCGCTAGTTCAGAAAGGAGCCACAACAAAGAATGGGAAACTAGCCAAAGAGAGGATAACTGTCCTCCTTGCAGCGTCCTCGATGGGAGAAAAATTAAGGCCAATTGTGATTGGAAAAAGCAAAAAACCAAGATGTTTTTCTTCAAAATCAATGACAACATTACAGGTCACATACGAGGCTAATAAAAAGGCATGGATGTCTTCAACAATTTTTGCAGACTGGTTGAGAAGGGTTGACAATCAAATGGCTCTGCAGAAGAGGAAGATATTGCTTCTTGTGGATAACTGCACAGCTCACCCACCCCAGAAATTGAAGAATGTAAAGCTTGTTTTCCTTCCCCCGAACACCACATCACACTACATATATACAGGTACATTACATAAGTACTACACAGGTCAGTTTATACACTGCAAATACTATACATCTCCCCCTCCCCAATGAGTGTCTATATATATATGAACATGTCTATTGTTGTGTATATGTCAGACGCTCAGGTGGAACTCCCTTGTTGGTTCGCGCTGATCTTCTCAGGGGAACTGGGGATGGATCAGAGTTCATGTCTTGGTTTCAGGGTATTCTTGTTCGATGCCAGGCTCGTGCATTGAATGTGGTGGTGGTAGGTGCTATTTGGTGGGTCCACGCGTGTTGATGGCTGTGGCAGGTGTACATTTTCGCATGGAATGTTCACCTCCAATCCATTTGATAAAGTGCTGTTTGGTGGGTCCACTAGTGTTGATGGCTGCAGGGGTTGTGCATTTTCGCGCGGAACGTTCATCTCCAATTCATTTGGGATTGCACTTGTGTCACAAGACATATCATCTGTATTTGGGGCTTCTAAGTCTGATAGGTTGCGGTTAATGGTATTGCTACTGATAGGATCTATATATCTGACGAACTGTCGATTACGTAGAGTAAGTCTACGGGAACCATGCATTTGGATGGTTAGTTGGCCGTTTGGATGTGTTTCTCTAATCACACCTGTTTTGTCCCATCTGAGCGGGTGTGGTCCTGTCTGGTTTTGCACTAGTACACAATCTCCAATGTGAAGTGTTGGTAATTTCCGTGTAGCATTGCGTTTAGAGTAATGTTGCAGGTTCCTTACGTTACGCTTAGCCATGGCCACTTCACGATCATGCAATGACTTAGCCCATTCGGGACGTATCCGCAGTAAGTCTTTAACGGTTGGTATGTGGTCTTTAAGGGTACGCCCATATAAAAGTTGAGCCGGAGACTGTCCAATTCCCTGCATTGGTGTGTTGCGGTATTGTAGGAGGGCTCTTGTCACTTTGTCAGAGTCCAGATGGCCTGATGAGTTCAATGCATCCATCAGTGCACGCTTTGCAATTTTTACTGCCAGCTCTGCCCTACCATTACTATGTGGGAGATACGCTGAAGATATCCTGTGTCGTACTCCCCATGATGCATAAAACTCTTTCATTGCATGACTGGGGAAAGGAGGTCCTCCGTCTGATGCCAATTCTTCAGGTACGCCATAAATGCCAAACCATTCGCGAAGGCTACACATAAGATTCCTCGTGTCATTTTTACTATGCACTGGCTCTGATACAGTAGGCCATCCTGTGTATCTGTCAGCATATACTAGGAATTTTCTGCCAGCTAGGTCAAAGTAATCGGCAACTACTTGCTGAAATGGGTACTCTGGTTCGACAGGTGGGGTAGGTGGTAGTGCAGGTAGTGATGGTGCTATTTCATCACAACGTCTACATCTGCGACGTCTGTCAGCAATGTCCTTATTCATTCCAGGCCAGTAAATGCAGAGATGTGCACGTGCTTTCATGCTGCTAACACCTTGGTGAGCACTGTGTAATCCATCCAGAATTTCTGTTCTGAGTGATTGTGGTACGACGATTCGCGAACCATAACATATACAATCTCCGACACAATGAAGGTCAAAACGGACGCCCCAGAATGGTTGTATTTTTCAGGTAAGCTTTGTTTCGTCACAGGGAAGCCTTGTATGATGTAATTTGCAAGGGAAACCAAGTCATTATCATTTTGTGTGGCTTCTTCAATTCGTTCCCAACTGACTGCATTTAAGTCAATGTTAAGCTGGGGAGAGTGGTGCATTTAAGTCAATGTGTAAGCTGGGAAGTAACAGAACTCACAACAGTCTCTTCAATAGTGTTATCGTTGTCCGGTATGAGAGAGACTGGTTTCCTGGATAAAGCATCTGGGCCTTTGTTATTCACACCAGGGATATGCTTTATTGTATAATTATATAGTAGTGTTTTTTCCTTTAGACGTAGCAGCCGAGGGTTGGATATGTCATGAAGTGACCTGTCACCCAATAGTTTGACGAGGGGTGCATGGTCCACTACAATAGTCAAATCTGGGCATCCCATGATGTATTGGCGGCACTTTTCAAGTGCATAAGTGACTACAAGTGCCTCACCTTCTACTGGTGCATACCGTGATTCTGCAGGAGTGGTGAACCTGGAGCCAGCTAGCACCAGTTGCCAGCCATCATTACAGCATAATGGGGCCAACTCCATATTGCAAGTGCATGATTTCTGCTGCAGTATGAATCCTACACCTTCTTTACTCCAGTCAGTACTAAGACATGTTGATTTTCCAACCTCAAACGTGTGAACCCCATGTTTGATTCTCTGTAGTATTTGTTGCCGGGATTCTTCAAATGCAGCTGACAACGCCTCATCCCAGTAGAAACGATCGCTTTTAAGGAGGTCTCTTAGTGGTTCCATTAATGGTGCAATTGCTGTGCTGAAAGCTACTTGGTTAACCAGACCAAACCATGAACGTGCATCGGTGATGCTTTTTTGGTATGGGAAAATTGGTAATTGCTTCAGTCATTTTTGATGATGGACTGATGCCATTTTCTGTGAGAAGTAGTCCAGCAAACTCCACTTCGGTTCTACCGAATCTAAACTTCTTGGGGTTAAATACAATGCCATTTCGAGAACATAAGTCTATATATTTTATTGTGTGGTGGAATGCGCTTTCAATGCAATCATCCCACAGCACAGTGTCATCCACGACTTTAGACTTCCTGGGAAAGTCGATTGTAATGTCATCATATGCTCGTGTGTAGGCGTCGCCTGCAGCATGGAATCCTTGGGGGGCACGGAGGTACCTATAGGGGCCCCATTCTGTAATAAATAAATGGTAGCATCTCTCGCACTTGGAGATAAAGGGAGCGCATGGTACCCATTCCATGCATCTAATGTCGTTTTAATTGTATGTGGTGGTACCATGGATGCCTGGGTGAATGGCGACGGTGTATGGTGAGTCTCTCTATATGTGGCAGCATTTAGTGACTGCAAATCAACAGTTCTTCGTGGGCGACCATCATGCTTTGAGACGACAATCATTCTCGAACACCAAATAGTAGGTGTCCCTTGTGGTACTCTTTCAATTGTTCCAAGTCTTACATCGGCATCTAGCTGTTGCTTTACATCTTCCTTCCAGTGGTGGGGTACAGGTATTGGTGTGTGATGCGCGCTTGGCTGCGCATCTGGTTTTTGTAGTGGACCTGCAAGGGTTCCCCAGACATCTTCGGTAGGGGTTGATGGTCACACACGTTAAATGCAGACGATGCGTAGTATGTGAGGATCCATGCTTCAAGCTCATGAGGTGGTGCGTTTTTTAAACTGTCAGGAATACATGTGGGTATTGGTGGTGTGTCTGTCCTTTTGAGGCAGCCACATGCTGCTAGTTTACTAGTGGTATCTTCGGTGTACATTGGAGCCATCTGTGACTGGTGGGGGAAAATTCTCCTCGATTATGCCTAATTGTATTTGAGCACTTTCAGAGAGGTATGCTCCTGTTACGTTCCCACATACATATATCATAACTTTCGTTTTCTGGCTTCCATACTTTAATTCAACTAGAGCTGCACCTAGTATATCTAATCTATCACTGGTCGCACCAAGTAAACTGTGGTTGGTGGGTAGGAGATCGTCCGTGTGTAACCCAATATCTTTTTTAAGGTGTCTAGGTCGCACGCACATGTTTGGGCGCCAGTATCTGCTAAAAAGTCTATTTTGTTGTTTTAATGTGTCGACATCTTTTGCTTGACATTTTGCAACCAACCTGAGCATGAGCTTCTGGTAATGGTGTTAAACAAAGACGAATTTTGCTTGGTTTCTTAGGAGACTTTGGTACAAATTTGTTGTTTTCTGCGGACCACTCCATGTGTGGGAGTGCAGTGCTCCAATTGCAATTTGCTTTTAATGGGCATAACGAAGAGAAGTCAATGCCAAAAAGACTTGATGAAAGCATTCCCATACTTGATCCATCCACTTCTGTACTCGATGTGTGTGCATCATCACTATGGGTTGCTGCTACTGCTGTTAGCTCCTTGGCAAAGCACACTATATGTGAGTGATTTCGCTTCAAGCACTTTGAGCAGGTGACTCCCCAGTTAGGGCAATGAAGGTTACGAGGTTTGCGGGTTCCTGGACCATGGTCCTTGCTGCCACACCCTGTACAACCACGTGGTAGTGTCTCTTGGGTCTGATTTTTGTTATGGTGCTTAGACTTCATCTCGTTCTTTTTATATTGTGACTTTGTGATACCTATTGTGGATGTGTTTAAACTTCGTTTTGCTTGTTGACCCTGCTCAACAGCGCTGAGATATTCGAACTTCAGCTTCAGTGTTGTCAAGGTAGAGTGTTTTGCCAGTACCTCACCTTGTGTTTCCTTATCATAGAGGCCAACAACCAATTGATCAGAAACCATGGACTCTGCATATGATAGGTCCGTTTGACAGGTGCACTTTATCTTAAAATCACAATGGGATGCTTTGGATTGTAGACGTCCCATAAATAGGCGTATTGGCTCATCACGTGATTGTTCCATTCCATAAAATTCTTGTCTATGCACAGAGATATTCTTACTTTCTACTGCTATTTCTTTAATGTAGCACAACAGCTTTTCATGTGTACATTTATCAAGTTCGCTCTCACCTACGAAGTTGAGGAGGCATCGACGCAGCTCAGTCGTGCATGCAGCATTCAGTTCGTGTTTCAACTCATCTCCTGTAATGCATGACCGTTTTGTGTAGATGTTCCACTCACGGTTGAAGAAAGCCCATTCTGATTCAGAGCATCCGGTGTCTATACCTGGTCTATCTGGCTTTTTTGTTCTTGTTATACAGGGATGTGGAGCACTGTGTACAGCTGCATGTAACTTCATTAACTCTACCGCGAGCCCCTCGCCAACTTCTTCTGTTTTATATGTACAATCCGTTATAGGGCACTTTACGGAAGTCATTTTTTAAAAACATATATACTTTTTTCTATCCTGCTGACTGCGCCATGTATGGTAACTAAACTAACTTTATTTACCGCTTGTTCAACATATATACAGGTACATTACATAAGTACTACACAGGTCAGTTTATACACTGCAAATACAATGTAAATAGATTTTCTGTTATAAACTAACACCACACATACATATAAAAATAATGGATATAAATAAACGGTATTAAAATTGTATTAGAATAAAAATCGGCCGGTTTCAACAGTTTATGACGTGTGTAGGCTGTTTTAATTGTCGGACTTGCATTATCGCCTTGCTGGGGTGGCCTGTAAAAAAAACAATAACACGTGTCCTGGTTTATCCGGCCACCTGGCTTATGCGGCCAGTTTGTGTCTGCAGATGGGATGGCCGTATAAGACAGGGACTACTGTACTAATATTTATATGTCAATGTTCAAAAATGAATCAAAATAAATTAGCGCTATTCATGTACGAAGCTTCAAAGAAGCATATACATTTGTCACCACACCTGTCAGATCACCTTTTGACCATCAACTCGTTCGGCTGTACGTCCACAATTAATATTTGCACAATAGTTTATTTTTCATTCAATTTTCATCAATCGTATACACAACTTGTCAGAAAATTGACTCTGCCCCAGGGGTCCCTCAAATTATTTAGTATGAACCATAGCTGGATCATTTTTTCAATTTTCATCAAATTTATTATGTAAGGTGTATTTGCCTATATGATCATCATTCCATAGTCGAATCATGCCCCCTGACGTCCATCAAATTTTGTAAGTATAAACCATAGCTGGGTTATTTTTTAATCAATTTTCTCCAAATTTACACACTATGTGTATATTCGTATGTGAAAAAATGGTAAAATATGTAAATACATGGCCTAGATGCATCACTGTGACAAGTGAATCTCTCTTATATTTGGTAATCCGCACCTCATAAGTAATAATCTGAAGATCTGTTGGGCTTGATACTAAAGTATTTGAATACACCCCGGGCATATAAATGAGAACTTTTCCTTTGCCAACAGTCCATTTTTTCAGATAAAGCTCATGGGCTTTCATGCACAGGGATATGGTACACAGAATATGCTGATTGTATGCAAAGAATGGTGCATGTAATTATTAATACATTATGTATACTAAAATCTGTTGGTAATATATTGAATTTTTAAGCGATAAATGTAAAAATAAAGTTTTCGACTCAATTGTATATTGATAATCAGATTGAGAGACCTGCTCTCAGCACAAGGAAGATGTCACTGACATTCAAAGATTTTTTGAAGGAACTTCTTCATTCATGGTATACTATGTAGGAAAATTTGCCTTTTGCTTTAAGAGAACATATATAATAAAGTATTTGCCATATTCAGAATATTTGTGTTAATGTTTGAAATTCAGAATGCAGAAGAAATACAGTAGCATCACGGCTATCAATAAACATACTGTAAGTAAAAATGAATCGATATTTGTGCGAAACATGTTTTCTTTACAAATGAAACAAACATTATTTCTTTTCAAAATGAGACCAAACTATTTTTTTTCACATGTGTGCGGTGCACAAACAAGTTTTTTTTCCATATTTTACAGTCCACCCCTTAGATCTAGTACAGTCACAGGACTTTATAGTATCATTAAGCATGGAACACATTGATACTATGACTTTTAAGTATGCTTCTATATTTCTTAAACTTTTGAAATACAATTAAATATTCATATGAATAATAGAACACTATTTAATAATCATAAAAATATGTTTTGTTTTTTAGTTTATTTTCCTTAAAAAATAACCCTCTCAATAGTTGCATGATTAGATCTGGCTTGTTTTCTAAATAATGAGTGTTAAGTCAGGAATCTTGGTCCAATGCTATAAAGTCAAGGTGCCGTGGCCGATGCTGTAGTAGTAGTAGTAGTAGTAGTAGTAGTAGTAGTAGTAGTAGTAGTAGTAGTAGTAGTAGTAGTAGTAGTAGTAGTAGTAGTCATCGCCGCCGCCGCCGTCGCCGCCATCGCCCCTCGTCGTCGCTGCCGCCGTCGCCGTCCGCGATGCCGCTGTCACTTAGATCTAGTACAGTCAGAGGACTTTATAGTATCATTAAGCATGGAACACATTGATACTAGGACTTTTAAGTATGCTTCTATATTTCTTAAACTTTTGAAATACAATTAAATATTCATATGAATAATAGAACACTATTTAATAATCATAAAAATATGTTTTGTTTAGTAGTTTATTTTCCTTAAAAATAACCCTCTCAATAGTTGCATGATTAGATCTGGCTTGTTTTCTAAATAATGAGTGTTAAGTCAGGAATCTTGGTCCAATGCTATAAAGTCAAGGTGCCGCGCCGATGCTGTAGTAGTAGTAGTAGTAGTAGTAGTAGTAGTAGTAGTAGTAGTAGTAGTAGTAGTAGTAGTAGTAGTAGTAGTAGTAGTAGTAGTAGTAGTAGTAGTAGTAGTAGTAGTAGTAGTAGTAGTAGTAGTAGTAGTAGTAGTAGTAGTAGTAGTAGTAGTAGTAGTAGTAGTAGTAGTAGTAGTAGTAGTAGTAGTAGTAGTAGTAGTAGTAGTAGTAGTAGTAGTAGTAGTAGTAGTAGTAGTAGTAGTAGTAGTAGTAGTAGTAGTAGTCGTCGTCGTCGTCGTCGTCGTCGAAGTGTGTGTTAGACTTTATTGTATGTGTCGGGGGGCCCAATCCCCGTGAGCTCTGCCGTGCTCTCTCTCTTAACTGCCTCATTAGCCTAGGCGAGGTGTCGTATGCTCCAGGCGGGCTGCCTAGTCCGTTGGACTTACGCCGTCCCTGGCATACTCCCCAGCGGGACAAAAAATTAAAATGATCTTTCTGAAGAAAGTGATATTTTAATGTATAAACATACGATCGAGGGCTATGATAATAGTGGAGATCGTATAGAGGCAGTAAGTTGAGCATCGGCGGCCCGGGTTGTGGGTTTATACAAAAGACAACTCACAATTTGCAATTACAATCGATACGAGCATGCAATATTAATCTACGTAACATGTACATGAAAATGTATAATCGTAAAATGTCCAATGTAACAATATCATTTCACTAACAGCAAGGTACACTTAAATAAATGTGTAAAAATTTAAAGCGGTAAATGTGAGACAACATGTAAGCAGCGTATAATGAAGCGTGATAAATTGCTGACATCAGCTAACAGCGGCACTACAAGTGTTAAACATAAACGCAGCTGAATGTGAGGCGCAATTAAACTAGTGTAAACTTACGAATATTTGACAAACATGTAACAATATCATTTCACTACTAGCAAGGTACACTTAAATAAATGTGTAAAATTGTAAAGTAATAAATGTGAGATAACATGTAAAGCAACGTATAATGAAGCGCGATAAATTGCTGACATCAGCTAACAGCGGCGCTACAAGTGTTAAACATAAACTCAGCTGAATATGAGGCGCAATGAAACTAGTTTAAACTTACGAATATATGCATGTATGACAAACATGGTGTAACAGTAGCAAGGAAATGTCAACACATAAATCAGTGAACATGGTAAATCAAATCAGAATTGAACGAGACAACAATGTATTCAAAATGAGTAATAACGGAAAATTCAATTCTACACATCTATTCAAAAATATAATAAGCGTCAATAAACTATAGTTCTAGGCTTATATACAAGATGCATACATAGACAAATTTTTTACAAGTGGCGTTGATTATTGTCCATGTTAAACAGGTGTCCCGTCTGGCGGAAGTCCTGGCGCGGTAAATTGGTGTGAGGTGATTATGTGTGGTATTAATGTGTTAGTCTGGAAATTGATTCGGTGTGTGGGTCGGTAGTTGGCGTCCTGGCGTCCTAGGTGGAGTTGAGACGTGTTCCAGATGTGTGACAAGTTGGAAGGTGGTAATGTGTGTAATAGAGTGGATATTGCAGGCCTACCGAACACATTCTATGAGTAGATCACACGGATAATGAATAATGTATTAGTTTGGGCTGTGCATGGGTAACACTGCACATATTACAATTACCAGTTTTAAAATGATGTCATGCGGTATAAGTGTTTAAGTAATTTAGGAACACTAATACTAATTGAAATACGTGTTAAAGCTATAAGTTTCAAAATAATGAGGTTTATATTTGGCATTGTACAAATGCATTATATGTTCTTATAGGTGATAAATATAAACGTTTATACCAGTCTTTAATGACAGAGGTTAGGCATATTATTGCATAATTAATACATGAATAATTACTCCTCGTGAAAACCTCCATGGAATGGGTTTCCTGTTCTTTTTGTGCATTTTGACTTATATCTATTGGTGTGGTGCTATGGAAACGAAGTTACGTTAAATGCAAACACTAGGTCGTTTTGATCTGAGGATTTGATACATGAGTGGCAATTGAAAAAAAATAATAATTGCATTAAGAAGTAACGAAAACATCCGAGTAAGCTTAGCAGACGGTTTGGTAGGCCTGATTGTGTGCTGAGGATAATTGGTTGTGTGTGTAGCAAGGTGGATAATTTTACCGCTCACTATGTATATCATTCCTAGTTATGTGTATTACGTGATAATGACGTGTGCGGAACACAATGTGCGATGAAGCTATTGTTTGTGGATAATATGTATCACGTGATAATGATGTATTATACGAACATGTGGTAATGATGTGTGAAATAAATTGTGGAGTGGGGCTATTGTTTGTGGATTATATGTATGATGTGTGGAATAAATGTGGAATGGAACTATTGATCTTGTTGTTCATATGTAGATTGATCGGAAGTTATAAGCTCATATTTGTTTTTGTTATGAAATTTTATCAGTAGGCACCCATAGTAGTTAATGTTGGCCGATATTCTAGAAAGTATTACGTAGTTCCGAATATAAATTGGAAATTGGGTTGGCATTTGTATTGATAGTGTATCAGGACCGAGTTGCAATTGTAGGTTTGATTGCCAATTCATGTGTATACGTGGCCAAAAGGCTGATCTGGACAGTGTAAAACCAGCGAAACGTGGCAGGTCTGCATATTTGAGACGAGCATCGCTCGGTATGGTGCGTAAATAAATGATCGATGTTTCGTCTGCTGTGAAAATTTTGTAGTATATGTCGACTACTTGATTTAGCAGGAGTTGGTTTTGTAGGCGCTTGTATTGTTGGTATTGCGAAATGATTTTGAATGTAATGTAGAGAAGTCCGCCAACGATGGCAATCAATAAAGAGTATGAAATCCACGCCATGTCGTCCTCAATCTGGTCGATGAGGCAGGGTGGTATGGGTTCTTGTGTGGGCGTGTCTAAATCAAAAGTTAGAACTGCGGGTAGGTTCGCCGCCATGGCTGCCATCATGGAAGGTCAAGATTGTTTTGTCCTCCGTTATTGTTTTGTCTGCCGTGGTACCACAGCAGCAAAAAGTGCCGCTGTGAGAGCTAAGTCCCAAAGGCCCAGGAAACAGATGAGATATACGTCGATCCAGTTAATTTCCTGGCTGGCGCTATCATGGGCGGTGTCTTCAGGTCAGTGTGTTTATACTCTTTCAATTTCTGGAAAACTAGTTTAGAGTCTACCCCCAAGTCAAGGTCCTTGTTTAAATCTTCCTGTAATCTTTGTTTGTATCGTGATAAGTCCTCAAACGTGGCTTTGGGTTTGGTGTCTGACCGCAGATTGACTGATGGTGACTTTTATTTGTGTGAGAACGTGCCCAGGGGCACGGGGAATTCAATGTTGATTGGGTATGAAACTTTGACGTGAGTCGATATGTTAGATCCCAGGCAATCAAAGATACTTGGGCCTATTAGAATGTTGTTTGCTATCGCGTGGCAGAAGCATGGCAATTCAATTATGGCATGGCTTGATATCTGTTGTTGTGACCGCATCCCAATAGGGCAAGCGATCGTGATGGGGGAATCGAAATTATTCAGCAAGTATTCTGTGTCACCTATCTTTGTAGCTGTTGGGTGTGGTTCTTGGTCCATGAATGTGTCGTATACCGAGTGCCCAACTTTAGCAGGGGCCTGGACATGGCTCACCTCTCGCCCCCTAGAAATACAAATAAGGTCAGTATGACAAGGGCCAACTGCCCATGAGTGAAGCCGCCGAGGCCAGCCACCTCGAGGAGGCCGGCCAGCCCGCCACCTAGCGGCTACATACTAGCATAAAACCAGCGGCTCTCGGCAACTCTGGTGTGGTA
>JAGTTF010005778.1:0-14089 GCA_019095985.1 Streblospio benedicti
TCCCTGGTGACCATGCCGTGGGTGCGAAACGTCCAATTTGTCTGCTGTCAGAGGAATGACTATTATATAAAAAATTGCAAAAGCTGCAACATGACTGCAGGCTTCACCTAGACCAGCCATGCACCTACAGTGTGAGCATACAACATAGCCATATTTGGTCAAAAGCTTTGTCATACAAAAGAATATATTTGTTGAATCAACTAATTTTTTGCCATATCACCAGCAGCAATTTAAATAAAGCAGTTACCTGTTGTTTATCAAGCCAAACTTCTGGTTTTTGTTAAAAATTATGACTGTTTTACAGTATTTTTATAAATATTTGAACTGTCACATTAAATATTACTGATGACATTGATGTTCATCCACCTTTTTTCAAAATATTTTCTTCCAATTTCAAGCACGTATTTCCTTAAACCTGGGTATAAAAATTGATGTATAAAGAATTTAAAGTGTAGCGTACATTAAATAACAAAGTTTAATGATGACATTGGAGGATGATTATACCTTATAATGGGTTTCCCTTACTTTTCTTGGCTTTGTTTATCAATTCAATTGGACCTTTTCCATCATCTTGTAGAGCCTCATTTGTCAAACCAAATAGTTCCTCTTTCAAGATATATCTATGTATCTCATGTAACATGCTACCAGGAGCAAAGCTGGAAAACAAGCTCCGATATGTGTATGAATTTCGTACTTCATTCAAAAGATTGATATTTTGACAATAACCAATAGGTAGCTCTTGAATACAGCTTTTTTGACACTGCGTACTCGAGTGAGGCTAATGGCTTCTTGATTGTCTCATTCTGTTTCTCCATTATCTCTTGCTTTTTACGTACACTTTGATAAAGATTGTAAAGAAGTTCTTAGAAATGTACAAATGTTGGCTCTTGATGCCACATCCCTGTCGTGAGAGAAACACCAGTTAAAGTCACGAGGAATAGCTTTTGATACTTGACACACCAAAAAACAGTGTAGAGTATTTTAGGTTCAAATGGTCCAATCTTTTTCCCTATCCACCTTGTGCTTATGCCACATTAATCTTTCACAACGTTTTCTGAAAAATGAAAAATGAATATTCTAGAGCTATGCATTATCTAAAAAATAATAATAATAATGTATAGAACTTCCGAGCTTTTCTCAAGAAAAGAATGTAAGTTTGCTGTAACATCCTTCCTCTCTTCTCTTCCATTGACCATGTGAATGTGTGAGCCAGTCTCGGTAGATAGACCTTTTTGCATTCTATTTGCCAAACAGTATATTAGAAAATGCAGGAAAAACAATACTTAATGTACACTAGATATTTACAATCATGGTTTAAAATGTATATTAGAAGTGGAATGCTCAATTTTGGGATACAAACAATTTACTAAAAATGGGGTGAACTAGAAAGTAATATTATGTCTCATGATTGTACCTGTTAGCGACCATCACTAGTTAACTGACTAAACCACTGCGAATTATTTATAATTTAATAATAATATACTTGCATGTGCGCCTTGATGAATGTTATTGAAATTGTTACCATTTGTAATAAAAAAAAATGTATAGATCATCCGAGCTTTTCTCAAGAAAAGAATATAAGCTAGGCATAACATTCTTCCTCTCTTCTCTTCCATTGACCATGTGAATGTGTGAACCGGTCTCCATTGACCTACACAACTCTTACCTTACATCTTAGACAACCTTTTTCACATCTCCATTTTTGACGGCATAAAATATTTTTCCAAACCCGTCAACTCATCTTTCTCAAGCAATAGCACTTGAACATTTGCTTAGGTTTTACAAATTTCAAGAACGTGACGTTCTTGAATGGGTTTTATTGATATAAACATGTAACTCACAAGGTTTAGTCTAATCTCTTCATTGATTTCTAAATAATGCGAAATATCGTCTTTCATTTCAACCAGTCTTTCGTACTCAACAATGCTCAAAACTACTCACTGTGATCTTCTCATTATACTTGCACCATCATCTGTAAATTGTATTTTTAAGTACACTTCAAACAGTTGAACTGGTTGTATTTTTTCAATTATCAATTGAGCTTATCTCTTACCCTTTTTCACTACGTAATCTGTTTTAGAGTGATTATATAAAATAATACCAACGCTCCCTCGAAAGTCGGATTCTTGCATGCTTTGAGTCCTGCCACCCTTCCCTGATTCCTGGTAGAACCCTTCAAAGCTTCGTGAAGCCCCCCAGTTTATAATATAGGTAATATCCGGACAGTCTATTCCCATCCCAAAAGCACAAGTTGCAATAACAATTCTAATATTACTTGATGGCTGAGGAAAGGAGTCTGTAATAACTTTCTTTAGACGCTTTCCAGTAGACGATTTGCAGAATATCTTCTACCAACAAAAATATCATCACCTAGTTGTGTATTAAAGTAGGTGAACAGTTTCCCTAATGCTTTAACACTTCGGCAATAGATAATTGTCTTGGGACTTTTTTCCTTTTTCTGCTGTAATGCCTCATCAACCACTGAAATGTATCACTAATACTTGTTGGTGCCTCCTTTGCAAGGTAGATTTGTGCTGAGATTTGTGTTGATGTTATCAATACATTTTTTCCAATCTACGTTCTCATATAGGCTAAAAGTGATGTGTTTAACAAAATCTAATTTATGAACGTCAATGGGACGTTTGTTAGAGTCAGTCTGTTTGTTCTTACTATTTCCAAAAGCATTTCTACCAATCATTTCCTCCGGTGTGCAAATGGACTTCAAACATGAAAAGCGAGGTGCTGCTTTATTGACTCTCATCTCTATGTATTTAGCGTCCACATTGGGGGCTGGACGTGGTATTACATGTGGTATGGCTGCTGCTGGTGCCAGTGGTTGTATGGCTACAGGTGGAGGTGACAATCTGGGTACTGGCAATGCTGACAATGGTGTGAAGGTATGACTAGCACCAGATACCGTTGGCATCGAATAATTGGTATTACATGTGGAAGCTAGGGTAGGAATATTTTCAGATATCGTGGTGCAAACAGCATCAACCGTTGACATTTCTATGTCAACATTGTCTAGCATGTCGACAAAGGAGGTTGCCAAATAATCTGAGGCCTCCGGGTCCCCATCTGAAATACTATTAACGCCGTCAACACAAGGGCATATTGATAGCAGCTGGTGTGCTGGAGATCTGAGGACTGAGGATCTGACTCTGAGGATTGGCAAAGTTACTAATTGTGGAATGGGCTTCGTTGGAGATCTGTGTGGGTGGATTCGGAGGAATCTGACTGAAGAAATTTGAACAAATGTATAAACCAGCTTGGTGTTTGAGTTCGAGCACAATGTCTAGTATGAGGTCGACCTTACTGTTAATGGCCTTCATAGTCGACTCGACACTTTCGAACCGCACTAAATGATCGATCATTTGAATCGATCTGGAAAATGTTGCATCCTCCAACATGAGTAGGGTGATTAAGCTCAAATGATGGCACTCTTCCTTCTTGTCGTGTTTACATGAATATGATGTGCATGAAAAATGAGGTTTTGGCAATGATTGTAACTTTATGATGGTATGTGATGGGGTGCCTCTCTCAATCAAACAAATCACACTTGAATCCCAATGGGCAATAATTGCACGGGAGTCCTGAAACAGAATTATATATGTAGATACAGAGATAAATAGACAAAATTGAATGATAAGGGATCATTTACATATTACATTAGCCAACATTTAGCCATTTTTGACAACCCCCAACCCCCGCTCCATTATTTTGAGCTTTTTTCAGCTTTTTTTAAATTAGGTAAATATGTACTTAAAATAGGAAAATGAAAAATGTGTAGTGCAACTTCTAATAATGGAAAAAGTATCTACAAGGTCATCAAAATACTTGAAATGCACCTTACGAGTATCAGTGTTGGCACAATGTGTATGATGAAACATGAATTTGGTATCTAAAAAATGTTGTTACCGCTATGAAATAAATATAATTAGCAATGTGGGTTTCGAATAGTCATGTTCTTCGGTGACCTCAGGGATTGTTCCACTTATAAGTCCTAAAAAAGAATAAGTTTTATAGTATTAACTAGAGTTTACAGCACAGAGCTTACATTGAAAAGATAGAATGTGCAGGTTATAACTTATTACAAGAATGAGAAGATAGCTGCATAAAACTACATTAAAAGTGCTCAGAGAGCACAGCATGGCTAGAACAAAGTCAACTCTACATTGTATATTGAAATTCACTGCATGTTGAAAATAGACCCAATGAAAATGACAGATAAAGTGTCAATGAAGCTCAGTAGGTATGTTAGGTATGTAAGCACTATACCAAGTGTGAATATTTTCTTTCAAGCAATATTAAAGCTATTGCCAAAGGGAGGCAAAAATGACCAAAAAAATGGCTATTTGAAAATCAAATTTAAAGTGAAAAACTGAATCAATTAAACACAAGGTATATAAGCATTGCCCCACCCAAGTTTGGATGTTTTCTGTCAAGCAATATACAAGATATTGCACAAAATAGCAAAAATATATCACAATGGCCCATGGAAATCACTCTTAAATTGGCATCGTGCCAAAATTAGACACAAGTGATTGTAAGTTGGTATGTAAGTATTGTATCAAGCTTGAATGTTGTCCTTGTGGAAAGCATACTTTAAATGGAAAAGAACCTAAAATAGAATCACTTTGTTGTCGACTCATACCTCGTAGGTGTTTACAGTTTGAACGCAACCATTCATTCGTAAACTTAGTAGCCTGTGCTGAGACATCATATAAGTTGCTTCAACTACTGAGTTGATGCAATTACAGATGTGTCTGCTATGATGAAATATTTTAGTGACTATTAGATGTATACATTATGTACGTGATGCACCATGTGCTTGGTGTACTTAATATGTGTTGTTGACTATGTTCACATCAATTACAAACTAATTTAATAATACATGTGGAATGTAAAAACAGATCAACGGAATAACCATAATATATCGGATTGAGGTCCTCAAAAGGTTATCATGTGAAAAATTAATTTACATCAATGAATTTAATGTCTTTAAGGAAAACAAATTTACCTGTGCAATTTGCAATGTCGATATGAGGCAAAACTTTACTAATCATTTGACCGTGGATGCATCTCACATTTGCCTCTAATAGAAATATCTAAACATTATTTACTTATTGGTAAATGTTAGAAGTTATTTCAATCAGCTAGGAGGTAGTGAATATAGTATATTATTGAGGAAGTAGTAATTATTATAGATGAATACTGAAATTGCAATAATTAGATGAATATTAGTTAGAAATGTTAATTTATATAAAACGTATATGAAACATAAAGTAATGCAAAACGTGATCATTGAAAACGATGAAAGCAATGGGCCCACCTTCAAATGAGCCTTTGTCGACCTCGTATGGAAGACTGTGCATCAAACCTCTAACCTGGTAATGCTGGCAAGAACATGCAAAAAGTGCCCCTGATGATACTTGCTTTTGTTTAACCAAATAAACCTTGTCCTGAAATGATATGCTAACATCAGGTTTTTTTTTAATGGGACTCATTATTTCATCCTACTCATATGTAATGTAATATGTTGTAGTGGATTTTTTTATAGATTCATCTACTCAAAGAAATAAACTACTCTGATTCATGGTGAACTAGTGATATCCCAAAACATGTATGGTGAACCAATTTATTACTTTAGTGCAGTCACTTTAAGACTAGTAGATGAAACAGAATCAGGGCGTAAATCTAGGGTAGCTTGACTTGCAGATGGATAAATGGATTATAAGTTGGGCTTAACATCGAAGATGGGCTTAGTGTTCGAATATATGCCCATGGGCCAATAAGTGAGAATAAAAATATTTTTCCCTGACAAAAAAATCGATGAAAATTGATTGTTACGTGCATCCTATTATTGATCAATTGAAATAAATATAACTTCAAAATATTTGTAGAAACTCCTCCTTAGCGAGGCATGGTACCCATTATTTTATTCTTCAGTACATATTTTACATACTTAATGATCATACTGTTTACTTCTAATTTTATCCTTCTCATTTACATACTTGTACCCTAATATTATATCTTCCAAATTAGAATTTATTATCTTACCAAAGCTCAGATTGAAGCACTTCTTCATCAGGATGGAATAAAACAACATAGCCAATATTTTTCTGACGGTATGATTTTTAGAACAAGAAAAGTCAAATCAATATATTTTAGTTTTCTTTACATTTGAGTCTTCTACAAGTATTCAATAATAATTTTTTGCTAAGCTCAATTCCAGCCTTAGGCTCTTCAGTTGCTCTTGTCAAAGGTAATTGCCCCAACACTGCTGCCTTCTGTTAAAATATTGTATCAGGTATACTTAGTTAGGTTTAGCTAGCATGTTAAGTGTATTTTGGTTATCACTTTAATAAAAAAAAATATATTGTGGCCGTGTTTATATAAAATGAAATATATTCAGACTATACAAGCTGGATTTTCAATCTACTTACACATAAGTTCATGAAGCATGTGTGCGTGCGTGTGCGTGCATTTATATGATTACAAAATAGTCATACCAGCTTCAATTGCGTCCCTGTTCTTCCTTTTCTAAGGCTGGGTCTTTTGTTGTGGGCGGACGCGGTCTGGTCGGCACATATGTTGTAGTCGCCTTGCGTCCATCCCCTCAGCTCTCGCTCGCTGAGAAATAGGAAAGTCTTGTTGTTCTCGTGGTACCGGAGGCCCACGGGGTTCACTAACCACCTGCTGGCCTCTATGGACGCCCATCCCCCTGCTCTCGCTCGCTGAGGGAAGCTGGGTGACTTTATAATTATGTTTAATGATATTTATTGTGATTACAATGATAATTTGATGTAAAATATGGGTAAATGGTAAATCATTACTAAATAGAAACTTAGAACATTTTTATTTTTATTCTTATTATGTAATAAATATTCAAAATAAAAAGTAGTCCTCATTTTCCCACAGCACTCAGGCGACGCTCCAATCTTTTGACACGAGATCGCAACGCTTCCTTTTCTATGGTGACCAGTATTCAGGACGTGACGCGCAGCCTGAGTAGGCGAAGACGTGCAATAATATAATAATATGAGCATTTCCGGCACTGTAGCACTGCCACGTATTTGTAGGGCACGGATACTTTCTATAATGCTACCCCACACTGGGTGGCATGGTACTGGCGTAACTCACTCTCGTGGGGAGTGGTCTCGAATCTACAGTCCGGGCATCTCATACCCACGCCTTGAGGGTCTGGTGTCTGGCGTTATGCCTCTTTCTCTCCAGCTTGGCCGCACCGTGGCGACCCACTCGTAGGGAGTTGTATCAAATCTGCACGAAGGACACCTCAATACCCACGCCTTGAGTGGATGGGGATGTTCTTAGCTCAAATCCTTAATGAAACTGAGCTTTAACATATGTGTTGTAAGGTTACATTTCCGGTTGAAATAACCTCAGACGCTACTGTAAAGTGTCTATTTTTTTATTTATTATTACGGGCATAAACCATGAACTTTTCCAATGGATATAACAAAAGTTATTTTAATAAAAAAAAGCTTACCTTTGTACAAGACTTTGGGTTTGTAATCTTTGAAGAATGGTATGTTGGCCTGGTTGTTGCTGTTGTTGTTGCTGCTGCTGCTGCTGCTGCTGTTGCCTTCTCTGATTTTGAATTCGTTGTTGTATTTGTTGTATTTGTTGACTTACAGCATCTTGCATTTGAATCAAACAGCGTGAACTGAGGTTGTTATCCATTTTTTAAAGTAAAAAAAAGACGCGTAGAGAATCTTATGTATATCCATGTTTTTACTGCATTTGTAAATCAATAGATAAATGCTGTTAAATCTTTAATAGTCCAGTATATCTTATATGTATATCCGTAACAAATAGGGTTTTTACTGCATTTGTAAATCAATAAATAAATGCTGTTAAATCTTTAAAAAAAAAATATGAAATTTGGCGTCGTGGCACTTTCTCGCCTGTTTGGCCGCGCCGTGGCGACCCACTGGGATCAGCTGGCCGCACCCTCTGGGCACGGCTTGTACTGGTTCATCCTACAAATAAAACGTCTTATTAGTAAAGCATGTGGAAGGTTCAGCACACAAAGTTTACTCGCACCCAACCATCGCACCCAATTTATATGATAAATATTATCCCCTCTTGATTTTTCATAAATCACTTGCACACATGTTTTTTTTTTTAGTTACTATAAGAATGGAGAATCCTACCATCTGATCACACAGATCCACACCTTTCATGTACTTTTGGTTGTCCGCTATGCTCTTGGGCGCTCTCACATCAGCACGCGCGCCATCCACACGACGTCTCACAGTTCCCATGTCCTCGGGACATTATCTAGCCATCACTTTCAGTCTGTACACATCTGTCCTTGAGATGGCCGGTATTTGTCAGCGGTTGTTCACCTTTCACTCTGATAAACCTCACTCAGTCACGTCCTCTTTATCGCACTCCTATGGCTTTAAAAACCTTCATGAGGTTCGGCATGGCCACAGACAGACACTGTTCTGTCTCTGGACTAGTGAAGATCCAACTGGCGTGGTGCTGCTTGGCACCTTGCTTCGAGTACAAAAATACCCCTTCATATCCTGCCCCTGCAGCCTTAGCAAGCTGCAATGGAATACATTATTTTACTTTATGATTTGATGATTTTCTATGATACGAACTGCTATTTCAACTCGTCACTATCAATTATTGCATCTTTGAATGTTTAAGGTACACCGTAGCTGCACATGAAACTGCTGCTGCCTTGAAATTAAAACATGAACTACAGTCTTAAATGGACTGTCATATTTCATCAGATCTTTTAGCTTCCTTCTCAGAGAGTGGTACACCTTGTTGGAATTTGAACCCCTGTACTTGCATCCTTTTAATTGCCTTCTTTGCATCTGAACATGCAGCTTTTGAATTTTTTCAATCAAAAACACTCACAAAAGTTAATTAAAGAAATCATTACATCTCAGTAATATTTTGTCTGACATTGCCAAAACAGAGTTCAGTTCTTTTTCTATTGCTTCCTTAAATAAATATCTCCCACCATCTCTTAATCAGTAGCTACCTAGCATCAAGATTGATGATTATTTGGGTAGAGTTATTACTTCTGAGGCTTTCACAAGTTCTTTCCGTTTTGTCTACAAAAAACTTTAGGAATGACATCCTTGACATCTTTCGGCCAATAGTTTTTTTTCTGAAAATATATGCAAATTTCAATTGATTATAAAGATAAACATATTTCAGTGTAATTTTTATTCAAGCTTGAGAATGTACATTTTTATGATTGCATTGTGTACAAATGCCTGGTATGTATATGGGTTAATTTCGGTTTTATAACCATGATTTAATTTTATAGGATTTAATATAAAATAATGTTATTTATATCATTATTAGGCCACATTAATTAACTTGATTCTGAGGATGACGGCATTGGCGAATGTTAGACCTGTGAGAGGGTGACGTGAGTCGGCGTAGCAGTCAGAGCACGCGTCATAAAAACAGCCGTGAAACTCGTAGATCACAAGAGACGTCGATAGCCCAAGAGGCCCAAACCTAGAATGAGGCTATCGGTTTCACAATACTCTTGAATCTCATGTCTTCCTGGCTCATCTTGCTTCTGAGAAGGAATTATTTTTATAACTTTTACTTTAGTTGAATCATTAAACTTGCTCTTTGATTTATCCTCTTTTTATAACTTTGACTAAAGTCAATAATGTTTTGCACTTGAACTTTGATTTTATCCTTTTTTATAATTTTTGACTTACGTTGTTGTGGCTTAGTTTCTTTAAAACGTTTCATTCTACCTTCTGCCCCGGTTTTTATGGCAAGTTGGAAAAGTGGCGCATCCCTGGATGGAAAACTAAATGCTGTATACCTCTTTTTGACAGCCAATATGAAGGAAAATACTCTTGAAGGTTGATGTTGTTCTCCCATGCCTTAGTTTCTTTAAAACGTTTTATTCTATCTTCTTCCTCGGCTTCATTCACAGAGCTTTGTATTTCTCTAAACCTAGAATCCAAGTTGAATGATAACTTCATAATGTTTGAGGTAGATTTCCAGCAATGGTATAGTACCTACATTTCCTTCTCATCAAAAACACATTTGTAGACCAAGGTGAATAACAATACCAAAATGCATACCAATGAACACTTTCTTCTTGGTCATTCCAGACCATGGAGAACATGCTACACTCACAGAAATCCTGTCCTTCGTGAAACTTATAGACTGGACAAAGTTATTAGAATCTATATTCACATTGTGAAGACAAAGAGAATTCATATTATGCGTTGATCGGTTGCTCTCTCAGTCACATCACTGTTGTGGAAGTACACTATAGAATAAGCCTGCACACTTGGCGTCCTGCCATCCTTCCTTGATTACTCCTAGAACCCTTCAAAGGCCTTTTTTATGTTCAGATCTGCTCGGCGCAATTTCATCTGAAATACTCATTTGCATCGTTTTCTTGACTGAATTTAGCATATTAATTGGTGCAGGTCGAAAAGCAGCTTTTTTCTTTCCATGTTTGGTCTTTCTACTATAACCATGAAAGTAAACTCACAAGTAGGCTGCAGAGGTCCCACTTTCTTGTAAACCCTTTTCTTGTATCTTCATGAAAGAAACTAATGGTGGAACTATTATGATCAGTCTGAAATAAGACTAACTCAGTATTCATGGACTTGGTATCTCTAACAATCGAACAATTAACTTTGTCTATAAACTGTGAATTAATTATGCACTCTTTGCCATAGGGAATTGTGACGTTGCTTTGGCTGCAGTTTGTTCTACTTCGATAGCGTGTGAGATCATATGGGATAATCTGACACCATTATCTGTGTTTGCAATGGCTTGTTCAATAAGTTCGTAGAGTTTTCTAGACAATTGATGCAACAGTTTGTTTCAAATTTTGAAAATTGTTGTTTTTCTTTTGCTCTTTCAAGCCTAGAATCGAGATGATAAGCTTCTTGGAGGGAAGAGTCTACATTTCATTGCAGTGTCTAAGCGCGGGATATTGCTGCAGTGACTTGTTAAAGTCTTTATTTTTCTAACTTTTCAACACAAAGATTTAATGATCTTTGTATCCGAATATATATACCTTGGCCATTTGGAAAAAGTACAGAAGTATAATTGGTATGTTGTATAGATCTTGGCATAGTATACTTTGACTGATAGAATAAACTTCGCAGATTCTTACCTACAATCATTGCTATGGGTAAACATTGTTCTGTCTCCCGGCTTGTAAACATCCAGTTTGTATGCTGCGGCTTGGCACCTAGTTTCATGTAGAGAAAACCCCTTCATACCTTGCCCCTCCAGCCTTAGCAAGCTGCAATGGAATTCATTATTCTACTTAATGATATAATAATTTTCTATGATACCAACTGTTATTTCAACTATACGTTTTATAAAGGCTTTAAAAACCTTCATGAGGTTCGGCATGGCCACAGACAGACACTGTTCTGTCTCTGTGCAGGTGAATATCCGATTGGCAAGGCTGAGTGTTTTGTTGTGCGAGGACGCGGTCTGGTCGGTCACTACAGACGCTCATCCCCCAGCTCTTGCTCGCTGAGGGGAGCTGGGTAACTTTTATAATAATGTTTAATGATATTTATTGTGATTATAATGATAATTTGATGTAAAATATAGGTAAATGGTAAATCATTACTAAATAGAAACTAAAAACATTTGTATTTTTATCTTTTATTATGTAATAAATGTTCAATGTAAAACGTAGTCCTCATTTTCTCACAGCACTCAGGCGATGCTCCAATCTTTTGACACGAGATCGCAACGCTTCCTTTTCTATGGTGACCAGTATTCTGGACGTGACGCGCCGCCTGAGTAGGCGACGACGTGCAATATGAGCATTTCCGGCACTGTATCACTGCCACGTATTTGTAGGGCACGGATACTCTCTGTAATGCTACCCCACACTGGGTGGCATGGTAGTTGTAGTAGTAGGGTGGTGGTGGAGGCGGTGGCAGGGCCCTGTAATGATGCGCCCATGGCACCGCTTGTCCCTGTTGCTGTCGCGCTTCCATATTCATCTGAAGCTGGCGCTATAGTTCCAGCTGTCGTAAACGAGCATTCTCAAGAGCAGCCATTTCTCAAGTATTCCTCTTACCATGATTCATTTCTTATTCTTATATTATTTATCATATTTCTGAATGTCACAAGAAGCAAAAAGTCCTTTTTTGTTGGATATAAATTTAATCTCTACCATAGAATCACTTTCTGTAAACTACGGTCAATGACGGTAGCTTCAAACAATAAATCTCTTGTTTGACACATTTGCAGCCAAATGGACAGAATGAGTTGATGCTATTTGAATTGACGAGGGCACTGTACAATAATCCATATGGTGATTTTTTTTTATCTTCTCAAATATTCAATACTAGAGTAAATGAAAACACGTCTCTTTTGCTGACAAGCATCCACAAAGGTTTCAAAACCTAATTCTGATGCAAGGCAATATATAAAGACTTATAGTACCAGTTTAATGTTTATGATACTCAGAATACAAATCATAATTGCAATGGATAGCATACCTTGGTGCACTCCAACGATGTCTCCAGTTTTTCTGTTTCAGCAGTGAGAGATTCGACTTTGGTAAGTAAAGATTCGTTCTTAATCTTCATCTCATCAAAACATGGTTTTTTAAAGACATTTTTCAATATGGGGGGCATAACGTGAAAAAATTATGTTTTTATATTATAAGCTACATTTATCAGGGAATTTGGGGTGTCACTGATTCCATTTCTAGTATTATTTTTAATGATTTGACCTTATCTTGACCTTCAAATCCAAGATGGCTGCCACTTGCCATGTGTAGTTTACATATTTTACTTTTGAACCTACATCAATGTGTATTACCTGGACTTTAGGGACTAAAGGTGTCACTGATTCCATTTCCAGCATCATTTTAATGATATGACCTTATCTTGACCTTCAAATCCAAGATTGTTACTACTTTATCGTGAACATTTTACGTATTTTATTTCTAAGCAATGTTGGTGTGTAATACACGTATCTGCATGTATATTTAGCTTTTAAGCATTACAGATTTAACCAAATCTAAACTCATAAATCCACTGTGATTCCATTTAGCATTGACATATGATAACATTTATATTGGTAAACATAATTTGAATGGTAATGGAATCTCAGCTTTCATACCTTTAGTCATGAGAGAGAGTTATGCAAAAAGATTATTACAGTAACAAAAATTTATTCTAAACCAAAGAATCTTACATGCAACAGATACTTACAGATACATGCACATTTGTAAATTTATAGCAGATAATATTCAAATATGATTTTCTTTGGGGAGAAGCCATAAGCCTCCCTACATTGAGTGGCCAACGATTCCCAATGCTTAAACCTCCAGTGTCTATGGTTCTTCCTTTTACATCTTCTAAATCATTGTTGTATTGATTGTGACAGTATGTTAATTGGCAAGAGCCACATGCTGATATACATGCCAGATTGTACAACTGACAGCTACATTTCTTCAAATGACAATAGGTTGTGAAATTGCAAGGTATGACATTAATCACACACTGTGTTGCAACCTTTATATCATTCATTGTAGGGCAGTAATGTCATTTGCTTTCCCACTCCCATTTAGAGATCATCATCCATCCAAACTAATACTTGGTAGTAGACCCTCAAAGAATGATATTTACTGGGTGATGCTGTAGGTGATAAACACTCTCGTGTGAAAAAAAGTGGCTAGATGTCACTTTCTGAAAAGGCCTATGAGCTAAACCGAAGTTCTTTTAAAGCATCTTCACGAGAGAGGATGATGCCCCCCGTTCCCACGCCCACCAAACATAGCTTCACGGATGAACTTACAGACTTCGTCATTACCATTGAAATGGTCAAACTAAACAGCCTCCACACTGGAAAGGCATCATGTCCAAACGGCATGCCAACATGTGTCTTGCCACAGGCAGCCGAGGGAACTTTAAGGAACCCTTCACCCACCTGACCTGCTCCAGCTTTCCCTTGATACAGGACAACTCCCAGCTGAGTGTGAAGAAGGGCAGTAAAACGACAGCGAGAGAAACTATAGGCCAGTGAGTCTGACATGCATCCTATGTAAAGTCATGGAGAAGTTGGTGTGAGATCG
>JAGTTF010005778.1:30663-69970 GCA_019095985.1 Streblospio benedicti
AAAAGCCAGATGAACCAAAACCGAAGAAGCAGAAAAAAAGCAACAGAAGAAAAGGCAACAATTGCCAAAGAATATGAGAATAAGAGAGAAAGAAAGTTTCAGATAGCATGGAAGAGTGGTCGAGAATGGCTTCTATATGCCAATGGGAAAATGTTTTTGTTCGACGTGCCGAGGAGCCTATGGCACCAAACAAGTGAAAACTTCTACTTTTTTAACTGGTTCCACAAATTTTAAAATAACTGTTGTTGAGGAGCATGAAGCGTCAGACGGCTCACAAAAAGGCTGTGGTCAAGAGGAATCTTGCCAACCCACAAGACACCACAGCATACAAATCTCTCATGAAAATGAAGAAAGACCAAGTGGAAACATTAAGAGTGCTCTTTCACAATGCCCATGCTGTAGCAAAGAAGTGTAGACCTTTGTCAGATTTTGTATGGATGTGTCAGCTGGATGCCAAAAAAAAAATCAAAGGTTAGTGAGAGTTTGTACAACGCCACCTTAAGTGTGTCATGTTTGTGTGTACTACGTCATACCCGCCCGCGCAGGCGCAATAAATCAGTTCTAGCATGGAATATTCTCGTGGTTACTCGCACAACACCAAAGAAACATAACATGGTGTCAGAATCGGTTACCAGTTGTTGAATTGATGTCTAAAAGATGACAACAGTTGTGTAAGAGACTAAAGACAGTATAGAGGCAGTGTCACCAGCTGACGGGTACTCTTACTCAAGGATATATTCACTGGAAACTCGGACCAAATTCACGCTCAGATTTTGACAGGGAACAAAGATGGCTGACGATGACGGAGTGAAATTAGGTCGCTTTAAACCGGCTGATGTTGAATCGTGTGCGAGTGAATGGGAGACCTATAAGAGACAGTTTCAAATCCATCTAGACTCTAAAGGATTACATGATGCAGCTGGCAGAAGGAAGGTAGGAGTGTTACTTAAACACATGGGGCCCGATCACGTGAGAATTTATGACAGCTTCACATGGGCACCCGCAGTGCCAGCAGTAGTAGAAGACGTCGAACGGGGCATCGAGGCCGCAGATGCGATACCTGCAGAAGACCAATACGACATAAACACTGTGTTTGCCAAGTTTGACTCGTATTTTGGCGTACATAGATACAGGAGTATCAAAAGGCAAGAATTTTTGAGCTGCACACGCAGATCATCGCAAACTATAATGAGCTTCATAGCAGAGCTCAAGACAAAGGCCAGATACTGTAACTACGGTGCACTAGAAGATAGTCTAATCATAGACATGATAATTAACAAGGTGAATGATTCAAAGTGCACGGAGCGTTTAATGGAACTGTCTGACGACCAACTGACCATGAACAATGTGACACGTATATGTCGGCAAGTAGAGCTGACGTCAGCACATGTGAAGAGCCTGGAATCGCAGAACCAAGGCGAGACTCAAGTCCACTACACCGGACGAGGTGGAGGTGCCCGTGGTAAAGGAAGAGGAAGAGGAAGAGGCCGTGGTACCGGATATCACAGGTTGCCAGGACACCGAGGACAGAGCAGTGCAGGACATGAATGTAAAAAATGCTGTAGAAGCCACCCAGATGGTAACTGTAAAGCAGACAAGGAATATTGTGGGGCATGCGGCACCAGAGGTCATTTTAGAAAATCGGAATTGTGCAGGGTAAATTCCAACAACTCAAGTCGCAGAGGTAACTCACATAGCTCATATGGTCGTGGTAGAGGTGGTCAGAGATTCGTACATCACACTGACGATGGCGAGACCACTGAGAGACTATATAGTAATCAAGATGACATGAGTGAAATGTTTGATAAGTTTGACTCTTTAGATGCTTTACATATTGATGTTGATGTTCACAATGTTAGTGATAAGTGTGTTGATATTGACTTTCACGCCATGTTACGTGTTGAGAATGACTCATTTCAGGTCGAATTAGATACTGGTGCAAAATGTAACATATTAAGTTTACAATCACTAAGGAAGCTTAATTTTAAATATGCGTTAGGTGAAAGTGCAACCATCATTACGGGTATACATGGTGTTAGTAGTCAAGCTATTGGATCTGTAACTTTACCATGTTCATATAAAAAAATATGACAAGACAGGTCGAATTTCAAGTACTTGATGGCAAGAAAGCCATAAACTTATTAGGTAGGGCTGATTGCGTCAGATTTGGGCTAGTAGCACGTACCAACAAGGTCACTGTTAATGGCGCATGTGAGTCCATTGTGTCAAGGTACGCGGATGTGTTTGGGGATCAAATTGGGTGTGTCTCCCAGGGGAGTATGATATTAAGATAGATGAATCAATCCCTCCCGTAATTCATCCACCGAGGTCTGTACCTTGTGCCCTTCGAGAAAGGGTGAAGGAAGAACTTCAAAGACTCGAAAGATTGGAAATTATTAAGAAGGTGAGCGAACCGACACCTTGGGTCAACAGTATGGTTGTTGTAAGCAAGAAAGACAAGAACCAAGTGCGCATCTGCATCGACCCGACAGATTTAAATAAGGCAATAATGAGGGAACATTTTCCAATGAGCAATATAGATGACATAGTGACAAGGATTCATGGAAGCAAATATTTCTCAACTTTAGATGCCAACATGGGCTACTTCCAAATCAAACTGTCTGAGAAAAGCTCGTACCTCACCACTTTCAACACCCCCTTTTGGAAGGTACAGAAATCTGAGAATGCCTATGGGTGCGAAGTGTTCCAGCGACAAGTTCCAATCAGCACTGGTAGGAGCCTTTGAAGGGATTCCTGGAGTCGAAGTTTACCAAGATGATGTCCTCATCCATGGCAGGACCATGGTTGAACACAATGATCGTTTGGAGAAGGTGCTTCAGAAGTGCCGAAACATCAACCTCAAGCTGAACAAAGGGAAGTGTGTAATAGGGAAGTCAGAAGTCAATTACATAGGCCACAAGCTGACCGCAGAAGGGTTACAGCCAACTGATGAGAGGGTGAAAGCTATAGCCAACATGAGACCTCCCAAAGATGTAAAGGAACTGGAGACAATACTGGGCATGGTCGCATACGTTGCCAAGTTTATTCCCCGTCTGAGTACGCTGACAGCACCGCTCAGAGAGCTCAAGCAGCAAGATGAGTGGAACTGGGGTCCAGCGCATCAAGTAGCCTTTGACGACATCAAGAGGGAGCTATCGTCGAACCGCGTTCTGAAATATTTCGACGTCAGCAAGCCACTACTCATCTCCGTAGACGCCAGTTGTAAAGGTCTTGGAGCAGCCGCAATACAAGATGGAGCCGTAATTGCTTATGCCTCAAGAGCATTGACCCCAACTGAGCAGCGGTATGCTCAGATAGAGAAAGAGATGCTCGCAGTAGTGTATGGATGCACAAAATTTCAAAAAACATCAAAACTATGATAGCCCGGTATGGTATCATGGAAACGTTGATGAGTGACAACGGACCACAATACATCAGTGAGGAGTTCAAGGGCTTCACTGAGGCTTACAACATAAATCACATCACCTCGTCACCGACATTTCCCCAGTCCAATGGCCTAGCCGAAGAAGCTGTACGACAAGTGAAAGACTTGATGACGAAGTGCAAATTGTCAGGAGATGATTTCTTTCTAGCTCTCCTAGACCTAAGAAACACGCCACGTGATGAGACAATGGGATCACCAATGCAAAGATTGCATGGTAGACGCGCTCAGACAAGCCTTCCCATTGCAGATAGCAAACTGAAACCTACAGCTCCGGAAGCGAACCAAGTCCACGACAAGATGATGGGATACCGAAGACGACAAAAGCTGTACTACGATAGGGGCGCGCAGCAACTCACACTGATTGAAGAGGAGAAAGGGCTGAGAGTCAGACCACCCCGCGGATGGAAACCAGCCGAGTACATCAGACCAGACAAGACACCCAACTCACACATAATAAAAGCTGGGGAACAAGGCCGTCTTTACAGGCGAAACAGAAGAGACCTCCTGGTCACTGGAGAAAGACCACACATTGTCAGGACACCAGAACCAGTGTTCGCACCTGAAACCCAAATGAGACCACAACCACAGTCACATGTGAGGACGCCAGAACCAGTGTTCACACCTGAAACACAAACAAGACCGGGACCACCGTCGCCGATTAAACCACCGTTGCCGACTAAACCACCGTCGCCTGCTAGTACAACTGCATTGACATCCAGCAGACCAACCAGACAAAGGAAGGCCCCAGCGTGGTTGAAAGATTACGCCACTTAGTATGAACTGAATTCGTTGGACAACTAATGCGCATCCCAGTACTTTACATAACGGGCTCGTAAACTTTAATGTCCATTCGTATCTCAAGTCTAAAAAAATTATTGTGTTTTCATCAAAATGTTAAAATTTCTAAGGGGTTTTATTTTTAAGAAATACTGCTGTGATGATTTCACTGTGCTTCAAAGAACTGTTGTGATAATTATGGATAGCTGTAAAACAAGATATGCTTTTTTTCGGAACACCAAAGCTCCATGTCAAGGTCATAAAATTCAGTTTAAAATCAAAAAAGACGGTTTGACCTTTAATGTTGTAAAAAAATTAAAGATGTAGAAATCAAGATTGTAATAGGAGGGCTTTTTGTCTCTATGTTCATTGATTAAAATAAATGAAAATGAAATATAGATAAAAATGAAGCCAAATGAAATTCACTGCATGACTAAACTTACACAAATAGTACTGAAGTAGGGATTTATTCAATATAGCTATTAGCTGTTTAACATCATGTAATGGATTTTGAAAAGTCAAATAAATTATCAAAATTGTATTGCATCTTACTATAATATTTTCCAAAGAACTTTATATGTTCAGTTACAAAAATATGTTCATCATTGTGTAAAGTAAATATAATTAAATTAGTATAAAATTAACAAAATAATGGCATGTATTGAAAATTTTAGGTTTTCTTACATACAACAATAAGCTCAAATAGAAATGAAACAAAGTAAATAAGCAAATGTCTGTACATATCAGTTGCTATCTACATGTATAGTATGTGGAGTTTCTAATAATCAGTACAGCAATATGCACATTGGCAATATTGTAAATATGAAACAAAACAGAGTAAGTACATGTTAATGTTAAAAATTTTGATTCATGTTCACAACTACTGCCATTAAAACAAACACTTTGAAAAAGCAATACAAAGTACAAAATATATATTGTCTAATCAATTCAATTAACATTTCCTTTCAACCAAACATTCACTTATTTCATTCATTCACCATTTACACTGGAATATGTATTGCAAATATTCATTTAAAATAATGACAGTGAATTTGCATATAAAACATTCATGTAAAGTTAAAGAGATCCTGAATTACAGGCAAGATGCTTCTTCCAAAAGTAGAAGCTTAACGAGATCGATAGTTTTAAGTTGCCTCTGATTGGCATACATTTACTTCCAATGCACCTCAATGTCACCAAACACATGTAGAAATAAAAAATTCTATAAATTCAATGTAAAATGCAATTGCAATGAACACAAATATAAATATTCATTGTTAACATGTTCATGATCCTTAAAACATCAATAACTCATTCAAATGTATAACTCGAAGTACATATAATCTCTACCCTGTAAGGTATATATTCACTAAAATCAGTCTTTTTAAACACCGGATAATCTTCAAACAGTTTCTCATATGTATTTATATGAAATAATATCACAAATATAATTTTCTTTAATGCCCAACATCAGATTCGTCACTAGTGTCCATGGGGCACTCAGGAATGCTTGCAACTCGCAGCATCTGAGCACCAACCTGGTCAGCAATGGCTGTGGGGAGGTCGCATCCCACCTACTTCTGGAAGAAGCTCCAGGTCTCTTGCATGTCCTCCATCCAGTAGTCGCAGGGAACACTCATCAACTCGTCCATGTCGAGCTGCAAGCAACAGAGACACATTGTTAAAGTTTCGAAGTACATATAAATGTATACTAGTATATTATCAAAGAATAAGCTATTTAAAAAATTTATTATTTGTATGGACAATTAGTGTCTACTGAATTTATTTAGTATTTTCTCCATAAAAATATTTTTCCTTCAATTATTTGATTATCAATTTTATTATTCATATTACTTGAGTTTAGTGGCCTTCTTTTTCCAAGTTCAACCAGTGCTGGAGGTAGTCATCAAAGTTATAGCCCATGAAGGGTCTCATGGCCATGGGGTCATGCATCACGGTTTTGCCCTTGTATTCAGCAGCGGCTGTGGCCTCAGACTTGAGAGCAGCACCGAGCATAACACCATGCTCCCAGTTGAAGGATTCAAAGACGAGAGGAACGCCAGTAGGGCGACGGCCGCCAAACACAATGGCATCGATAGGGACACCTTCTGGGTCTTCCCATCTTGGGTGGATGATTGGACACTGGGAGGCGGGGCAGCAGAAGCTAGAATTGGGGTGAGCAGCTTTACCAGCATCTCCAATGTGCCGGTCTTTCTGTCCAAGCCAAGTTGTAATGCCCATGCTTCTATCAATGTCTTTCTCCATGCCTTCCCAGAACACCTCACCGTCATCAGTCATGGCGACATCGGTAAAGATGGAGTTCTTCTGGTAGGTATCGACAGCCACAGACTGAATCAAATTTGGTATGAGCATTACATGTGGATACATATCAAAAACATTAATTTTCTGCTTACAGCAAATTATATTAGATTTCATTCAGGATACGATTTACAAAAATCCAATGTTACGCTGAAGATGTGACGCGTAAATTTATATAAAACGGAAAAGTCATTATTCTCAATAGTCTTCACATATTTAATTCTATATTAAGTATATATGAAAACTACCTGGTAACAACATGTAAATTTTTGCAATTTTACTCAAGTTACTATTTGCTTGTTTTATGTAACACATTTTTATTCACCTTGTATATATATGTGCTTGTTTTATTCAATGCACCAGCCAACAGCCTCAAACAGATGAACATATGCTGGCACTTGATCAAGCACAGGCAGGGAGCACAATGTCATAGGCCAAGAATGTCTCCACTTGGTTCTCTTGCATGCTAAATATAACAGATTTCAATGTCACATCTGCACATTATTCGTTATTTTTAATGCTTGATTATAAAATAAATTTCTAATCTTTTAAAATAGCAGAGAATCTAGGGGAATCAGATAGTAAAATATGCAATGGTTGATTGCAAACACCATTAGAGACATTGTAGAGAACTGTTGAATAAAAGAGAGAAAATTCTTGCAAATGACGCACTTGTATCACATCTATGTATTTTGCCAAAAAGACTGCTTTTTTTTTTCCCTATTTATATAGCATTTGATAAAATTAGCATTGTTCATAATTAGAAATGAAATGAAATTAAAAGGTATACGATGAAAGTATGTTGAACAAAATGCTTTAAAATCGAAAGAATTTTCAAATCAAAAATATTTTTATTTATAGCAGTGACAATTTTGCTTGCATCATTTGCAATATGTTCTTTTAAGATAAACAAAGCTTTTTCCAAAATTTGTGTTTCATCGGAAGGCACATTTGAAAGGGCACGAAGTTTGTTATCAATTTCAGCATTTTCAGCAAGAAGCGAATTTTTTTCAGAAATCAATGATGAAATGGCAGAACATGAGGCATCAATGAAATCATTACCTGCCCAATGATAGAAAATACAATTTGACTTGGATGGATACTTTAACAAGCCATCACCAAATATATTCTCTATGGATTGAAAGAAATCTTTTTTTGCTTTAGCTGATTTAATGTCAATATTTTGTTTTAATAGATCATTAATATACATATTATAAACTACATCTACATTAGATTTGAAACAGAAAATGTAATGAATTATTTTGGCAACTGATTTCATTTCAATATCTGTATTCAAATCAGAATTTGTTTCGGATGACACTTCAAACATGACCAATATGTCATCTAAAAGGGAATCATTATTATACATTGAATCGTTGGTATATTTTTTATCTTTTAAAAAAATTTTTAACCTGACTTTACTGAAACAAGAACTACAGAAACATATTCACGAGTGATTGTGGAAGTAGATTTGAAATTTTCTTTGATAATAGTTGATAAAAAGCTACAATTACTTGATTCTTTTTGCATTTGAAATTTCGAAAATCGACTTGAAATACTAGTTCTACATATAGCACATGACGGATGTTGTAATTTATATATAAAGTTATAATGAAATTTACACAAATAAACATTGGATTGATAATTGGAAGGAACTACTTCATCAATAAACTGAGCTATAACACTGCTATCCCAGCATGTACGCACAGCATTTCCAGAACAATGAGCAAAACCGTCTACTGCAGCATAACATTTAATATTTAAAACACTGTTAACCTCTCTACTGACACTTTCTTCATGATCCTTCTGATTTTCCCCCTTTACTAACTTTGTTATCTTTAAATGACATGCCCGACATACACAATCATTTAACAATGTAGCTGGATTTATTGATTTGGCACACTGCAGATATTCTTCCTTATTTACATGAAAATAGCGAAATGATGATTTTGAACAGATTTTACATGATAAACAACGATGATCAACCTTTAAACTTGTTTTTAATGTATCAGTTTCCTCGGGAGTTATACCCCCAAGGAGGCCGATGGTAACAGTGATTTTATCATAGGGTGTAATATGTTTAAAATCACTGTTACCATTGCACTTAATATAAAAGTGGTCTTTTGGCATGAAACCAAGCTTGGAAGCTTCATCTATAAAGCGCTTTTTCGTTAACTTACAACTAAGAGAGCTGAAAGAAAAATTTTTTTCATTGAAAAACACATTATAATTGAACATTGTAGCTGAAGGCTGACATACTGAAGTAGACTCACAATTCATAGATTGCGACTCACAATTCATAGATCGCGAGTCTACTTCAGTATCAATACCCTGACTTGCCAAGACATGAAAATAATTTCTATGAAAAAAATAATCACATTCAGAATCTTCAAATGCGCTATATTGACCCTTTTTTGACACCTTTATTAGAGCAGTAGGCTCACAAAAAATTTAGTGGAAGATGTTTTTGATAATCATAATACACAACTGCTTTTCTGGAACAAGACTTTCGTGATGTAGATGTAGATGACGGAGACTTATGATAAATTTGATAAGTACCTTTTAGCCGAGTCATTATTTAAGAAGGGGGGGTTGGAAGTTTTTCTAGACATTGGTGTTTCTAACTTTGACCCCCCACGGGTTTGCAAATCAAACATATGACCCCCCACGCATTTGTAAATCAAACATATGACCCCCCCACGGGTTCGCAAATCAAACATATGACCCCCCCAACATCGAAATATATGCCTGAAATATGAACTTCGGACCCCCCACTTTAGTATATCTTACCTAGCATATGACAACCCCATTTCCACATGCCCTGTGTATGTATTAGTATAGCATTGTACTGTCATATCTGCTATACAAATTTGCAAAAATATTTAGCTATATGAATGAAACTAGTTTTCCCGAGTTTATTAAATTAATTTAAATGCAATAAACAAAATGTAATACAAACTGTATATATTAACTTATTATGATATAAATGGACTGATGCTATTTAATTGAATTTAGAGAAAACGATTTAATTTTCAATCTGTTATTTTGAAAAAAAAAGTAAAGAATTTATATTGCATTTTCCGAAAATAAAAGTTAGTGGTTAGTCGAAAGACAATTAAACATAATATAATTCAATCTTGATAAAGGGTTTCATATTCCATTTCATAAGTTGCTTGCAGTGGCTCAGATAATTGCTCTAATATAAGAGCCGATGAGGTATTATCAAAAACTCTAAATTCAATTAATAGCACCAGTCCTTTCATATCATGACAAGTTAACTTTGATATATTTTTCAGCAGTACAAATTCTTGGGGAAGGCATACTTAAAGAATTTTTTTTCCATCCAATCACTAAAATCCTCTGTCAAAAGCATTTTGGCAAATATGAGCAATACAATTGCATGTGTTGAGTTGACATATGAAACTAGGTACAAAATTACAAGATATTTTATACAACCAAATGATTGATCACATACCAAAGAAAAAAATCAGGACATTCTACCAACATTTATTAAGAAATATAAACGCTTGCCACGGCCCCTTTCAGTAAATTTACAAATTTTGGACATTTGACCCCCCCCCAGAAAAAAATTTCAAGAATCAGAATATTTGACCCCCCCCATATTCTTCCATTTTAAACTTCTGAGCCCCCCCCACAACTTCCATTTTGAAACTTCTGACCCCCCCCACAACATTCAACATTCAATTTCAAACATCTGACCCCCCCAGATTTTTTTTCCGACCCCCCCACGGCTTAAATAATGATTTTCCCCTTACAACATCCTTCTGTGTCTTACATTTAGAACGAGGTTTTGTCTGCACTGACCGAATAGTAGATCTTTGTCCATATGTACGCCTGGTGGAACAAATTACTGGGGGTTCCATTCCCACGCATATATGGACTTTTTTTTGCGTTAACGACAAAAGAGTTGGATGTTGGCAGTGCCGGGAATTCTTTGTCTGAATATATATCGAAAAACCTATCATTTTTGCAGCTCAATTCACTTTTTGTTGTTTCATTTGAAGTTGCAATAATGTTTGAATACATGTTTACCACACCTAAAATTGCAAATCAATAGCTCAAGTGGATCTAATCGATTAAAACTACTCTGTGAAAGTTAAATGAAAGTTTGATTGTATACAGAAATTAACCAAATGATAACATCAAGAATTAATGATTTTATAAACAAAAATAAAATATTCCGTCGCCTGAGATTAGTACATTACCCACCACTGTTCTAACACAGTAGCCCACTACCCATTCTGACAGTTTGTTTTGTTTTTTGATGGCTTTTTGTGTGACATTGTCTTGTAGGATATGTCTTAAATTTTCTGCACCAGACATAACACGAGGGGGTTGGGTCTTAAGCATATGCCAATTTCATTCTTTTTTATTTCCTCTCGAGATCTTAAGTGAAGCAAAATACGCTAACAATAATATATTCAATATATTTTTGTTTTAGTTTGAATGCCCCTGAACCAAAGAAAGCCAAAAAGTGGAAGTCATGATGAGAACTGTTTATTTACTTGCAAACTCAGTGATATTTATCTTGAGAAACATCCCAATATACTGGCAGTAATTGATTTGATCCTTTCCCTTCCAGCAGCTACAGCAGAGTGTGAGAGAGGATTTTCCCAGATGAAGATAAGCTTCAGAAACAGGTTGAAGTCTTGTACAATGACCATGTTACTCACCATTCAACTGCATTCTGGCAGTGTCTCAGATTTTGATCCCAATGCTGCTATACATCAATGGAATCACCACCACAACAGAAGACCAAACTTCATGGAGAGGTCACAAAAGAAAAAAATGTCAATGGTGGAAGCTATTGAAGTTGCAGAGGAAGAATTAGAAGAATTGCGCCAAGAAGCTGAAATAATAGCTAAAGAAGCTGCTCTGGATACTGCTGAAGGTGGGAATGATGATGAGGATGATAAAGATCAGCAAGATTCAGACTATGATAGTGACTGGTTTACAGATCTAGAAGATGAAGCAGATGATGCAGAAGATGAAGTGGAAGAGGACTTTGAATGACTTTCATGTGTTCAAACAGTGAATCACACAGGATAGAAATGAGAACCAAATGATTTGTTATGCAATACTGTAATTTGAACTTTTTGTGCAACAGTATTTCTTGTAAAATTACAGCATTCTTTGTAGGGGAGAACCAATGTTATGATGTTACTGTATTTTGCACCCTTTGTTTGCTTATTTGCAGCATCAGTATTATATTTGGTATTATAAATAATCTGTACCTCAGTATTATATATACCAATTAGTCAGCTGAATTTGCAGTATTTCTTCATGACATTATTTTATTATCTATGGTCACACCTTTGTACAGTGTCTATTGATGCTATGATGTAAATAGAAATTGAAGATTATTTTGTTATCTAAGTCCACATTTTTTACCGCCAATTGGTCCTATGATGTATATAAAAGTAGAAATTAAATTGACATGACGTGTTCAATGTTCAGTCATTCATTTCATCATTAAAAACCAGGGCCCTTAACTTTTGGTCAGGGCCTCCAACTTTTGAAAGTTGGGGGCCCTGAATGCCCTCAACTATTTTCAGGGAGTTTCAAACTCTGCATTAGTACACATCGATTACTGTTTGGGTGTATAAATAAATGTGTATGCTTATTGCACCCTTCATTCTCTCATATACATGTGTCACAACAAACTGTGCTGTAACATCCATCACCTCACATCGGAAACAAGAGCAGTAAACGATGAAAGATCAGAATGTTAAAGTCACATGTTTTAAGGCAATTCAGATATACATTTTTTGTGTCCCTTTGTAAGGAAAGATTACATTTTTATAATGAGACGGTTATTGACACGGACTGTATACTGCATATAGGAAACCAAGAGAAGTAAGAGCTCGGTGTTGGACCACGACACGTTAAAAGCTGCTAGGTTGCGAGAATCGCTGGATACCTCGTGGGTGACTCGGCCACCTGGTGGCCACATTCAAGTGAAGGCTCGGATAAGGACGAATATTATTCGTCGGATGAGGATAATTTAGATGCTGAAAAAGCAAGGGAAGAAAGGAATATAGATCCGTATTGATATTTTACAGACTTGTTTTTTCCTCATCATCTTAACACACATATTTGAGTCCAATTTGTACAGCCAAATGAAGTATTACATGGTTAATCTGCGGCAGTATATGCATTTGTATTTGGATTTACCGATCCTATAACTGTGTCTGTTACTCTTGTAGGACCAAATTGGACTTGGCACATTGATGGTCATCATAAACTAAACTAATACTCATGCTGGTATCTGCGGACACACAAGGAAAGTAGTAATGATTTGGGTATCTGTGAACAACAGAGCAGTAACAGTGAAGGATCTGTTCATGGACGCTGTGCGCTTACATAATTGGCCGAGAACAATTCGTACAGACAAAGGTAATACTTTGGAGAGCTCAAGGAATCCCAAATGGGATAGGGGTCATTTTGTTGTGTGTCCCATCCAGTCTATTAACATATTCCATTGTAACATTATCTTATAATTAAATGTAAGTCTCATTTGTAGTGGTACCCATCTAATAACACACTTTATTTTAATATTCTGTTCTTTGCTTCTATGTAGGTGGAGAAAACATACTGATAGGTCAGTTAAGGAACAGCCGCTATCCAAATTCATGGATCGTAGGTGGGTGACAGCAAATGAATGAGTAGAAAGATTTTGGAAGGATTACATGGATAAATGTGTATCAAAATTTGAAACACTGTTTTATAGATTTGAAAAGGAAGACCATGTGTTAGACATCGATAATAACATACATATGCTAGCACTCCATTTTATATACCTAACTTATATTAATAGTGATGTCAAAAAGTATATTGAAGCACAAAATAATCAGCCTCACACGTCATTACATAATTTATCTCCCAATCAATATTGGATTTAAGAAAATTTAAAATATCGGGTCAATGACCATCCAGCAATTCATGATAACGAGACAGGTGATGCAGACGTAGTGTGGTCACCTCAAATTGACAACATCTATGGATTGGATTTAGATAATGACCACTTTGCTAGACTTTTAGGAGTGTTGAGTGATGCTTTTCCTAATTTGGCAACATATGTGCCACGTAACGGAAAAGATATGCTTGTCACAGCCATTACTGTGATCCAACAATTTGTAGATGACTATAACTCTCAATAATAGTTTGATTTGATGGCTTTGCATTTGATTCTACGTATACATGTGATATTTGAACCGTTTGAGAAGAAATGATCGAGCCATGATCCGATGGATCTGTCGTGTAATGCCCCAGCATCAGCATCAGCATGGCAATAGTATTAGAAAACATCGATAAATTTTCAAATGTCAGACGTCAAAAGTCATGAATCATATACTGATCAATCAAGGAAACAATTCATGTTATTTGATGGCCGCTGGTGTAAAAAGGCAATACTTTTGTAATTTAAAACTTTTTTTTTCTCAGTCTCGGGAGGCTCTAGAAGAGGAGGCTCAAGGTGCCGGAAGTACTACTACTGTAGCTGTAAGATGAAATACAGCATTATATTTTCAATACATTTAGGCCACAACAGTAACAGTCACAGAGATGGCACAACACTCACTCGTGAACGAGTGCGAATGATGTTTCAGACATATGTCAATGCTAGGATCCGTGAGCTTGTGGTCACTCGTAATAGATAAGACACTGGAGGTGTTGAAACATGTTTAAATAAATTTGGACTAACATAAATTAGACTTTATTTTTGGGTTATAAAGCAGCAAAAATAGAACAGAAAACAAGGAAAAAGTCAAACATAAAGGATGCAACAACTTGTGACATGGTACTCCAGCAATATAAGGCATTCCTTTCTGATATACAGAGAAAGAAAGATGAATATGTCATGAATGATCCTGACACCAGTAATGGTCTAGATGTGCTCTTCCATGAAGACCTCAGAACTTCCAAACCAAGATACAAGGAGTTGTTTAGTGTCATAAAAGAGATGCTCATACTTTCCCATGGGCAGTCAGCAGTAGAAAGAGGGTTTACATTGGGGAAACTGGGAGAAATATGTTTACAAGGGGCAAAGAGCATCTAGAAGCTATTAAAAATCCCAATAGTCAAGAAAATAATGCATTTGCCAAACACTCAATAGAAAACCACAATAAAAATAGATGAAAAGTTTGATGATCACAGACCACATGAGTGCTTATCTTTGCAGATTTCATGCACAGACCGGCATATTTGAGCATATTGATGTCATGCGTCTTCGTACCGTACACAACCTGCATGGCAGTACATCTTCAGAGGCAACTTTTTTTCCTAAATGAAGGAAAACAGAACATCAGCATCTTTGCCATTCGTTGTCCAAGAAGCTCTTTTTAATTTCATTTCAAATTGCTCAACATCAGGGGGAAAAGCTGGTGTATCATATGTCCAATATTTCTCATCTGGTTCTGAGGAGGTACCAACTCCTGCATACAGGGCTCGACATAGCCGCTATCTCGCTATCCCGGGGATAGTAGCTTTTGTGAAGGGATAGTAAAATTTAGAAGTTGATAGTCCGCCGGTCTAGAATGATTTTAGGGGACCAATAACGGCGTTTATTTGCCGATATAATATGCACTTTCCATTACAAATTTGAATTTGAATTTAAAGTCCGAATGACAAGAAAGGCGATTGGCAAACTACTGATCAAGTGTGGACGTCGGAGAAGTAATATGTCTTCAGAAACGATTCACATTCCAATCGGACTTCACAAAGATGAAAGATGAGTGGCTGCCATTATATGTATTGTGATGTTTGCTGGCGTTTATAGAACAAAATATTGTAAGTCAGCATGTATCATGAGTATTATATGACAAAAAGCACCATGCTAACCAATTGAATCATCATATTATTTATTCCACAGCAATAAATTGTCATTTTACATTCAGAGGTTCTTAGCTCTCAAAACACCCCATAAATTGATGCTAAGAACCTCCCACCAAGATCTCTCTTTATATGTCATTAACTGACTTATTATCACATATATAAGTACTGATGAGTTTTATATGACGAAATGCACTATGCTAAGCCATTGCATCATCATATTATTAATTCCACAGCAATAAATTGTCATTTTACATTCAGAGGTTCTTAGGTACCAAAACACCCCCTAAGTTGGTGCTAAAAACCTCCCACCAAGATCTCTCTTTATATGTCATTAACTAACTTACCATCACATATAAAAAGAAAACTGAACCAAGAGCTATATATAAATAGCAAAACCAAAAATTATATAGTCAATGCTATTTTCAGTTGACTGTAGGCAAATCAGCCTGTTTATCGATCGTTATATCTGGTCAACAAAGACCAGAAAGGTTTACCGAATCCATTGAAGACCGCCTACAGGCAGACAGTCATTGACCCTGGTAAGACTTTTTTAAACTTACTAAAATGCATAAACCACGATATAGAATTATTATGTACAATTGAATGTAAATTAAACGTCCATGAAAAAAGATATATACACACTACTATATCAATAAAAATGGTTTTATCTTCCTGAAAAGAGACGTTTCATATTACATCATATCCCCACTGAAGAAATATGACGGATGTCAAAATATATAATACTAGTATTAGGTTTACATGTGCGCTATCTATGTATCTATATATTACAAAAATAATGATAATAATACTAATAATAAATCGTACTATGTAGGCAAAGGTTCACGATCAGTATGGGGTGACAATACCAAGCGCCCGAAATGGTGGCCAGCAAGTGTTTTATTTGCTGATCCCGCAAAAAAGATTGAAGGTAAAATCTTTTAAATATTTAAAAATTGTTTGTTATTTATTAAATCCTAACATCATAATATGCAGCACATGTATTCAATGTAATTTTGTCTCTGTGAAGGACCTGATGGCAACAAAAGACTTGCGGTGCCATCGGAAGACATGCGATTGGTGATACAATCATTTCAGAAGCACTGCCTCAGGGTATGTGTCTGGATGCAATAATAACTAAAAACAAAAAAACAAAATTCATTGAGAAATATTAACATAAAACAAGCACTTGGCATACCTAAAGTAAATGTATAAAAACCACCAGGCCAATATGTGGTAACCCACGCATTGAAATAACAATTATTCAATGATGTTTCAACCATAAACTAGCTCTATAAATAAATTTATTTATCCAAATTAACAAACTAGAATACTTTTTATGGTATATACTTTGCTACATTATATATATATATATTTTTCTTTGTGTAGGAGATATTAAACGGCTGTAAGCCAATAAGGTTGGCACCTGGTGACCTGGTCAAGTTGCCAGGTGTGCCACCTCCGGATGAGCAAATTGGGAACAAGGTGCTTATTAAATCGATTCTAAAGGTTCTCTAGATAAGACATTTTCTCAGCAAAAAGAAACGTGGTTATGAAAATGATACCGTCTTCACTGCTTTTGCTGCTGCCCAAATCAATATAAAAGAAATAAAATACATAAATGTAATATAAATTTTGCGGGGACGTAATATACAAAATTAAATGTGCGTTTTTTCAAACATATTTCAGACTTCAACAGGGGGTGATTTGCATCCTGATCCAATGCATCAGGAGGATCCGTTGAGTGATAGTGATGGTGAAGCAGTCGAGATATTGAAGGAGGTAAGGTGTTGGAAATTTTTTTTCACTTAGAGTAGACAAAACGCTTTCGCTGTCCAATCTATAGAGAAATAAAATGCATAAATCTAATAACAAATAACAATAAATCTAATATAAATTTTTGGGGACCGAATATACGATATTAAATGTGCGGTTTTTTAAACGTATTACAGACTTCAACAGGGGGTGATATGCATCCTGATCCAATGCATCAGAAAAAAATTTCCACAAAGAGTAGACAAAACATTTTATGACACATTAATGTTTTCTATTTCTATAAATATTTGCAACGCGCAAAGACTGTTGCAGATAAAAGTATATCATTAAAATAGGCCCAGAGCGAAACTTGCGATTAACATTTTTATAAGACTTTTATGTTTTTTAATTCTATTCAATAGATTTGCCGCAGCCAAAATGTGGATGAGGCAATGAAATTTTTCGACACTTACAGATATGGTCCCTTATGTAACTTTTGCCATTTCAACTGCCAAAATTGATTTTATTGTTTTTATTGGTTAATTAGGGCCCAAATAAGGAAAATATAATGGGGTTCAAATTTTACCGATCTCCGACCCGATTTTATGGCAAAATTTCCAAAATGGCCGCCATAGAGACGAAAATGTTATATATTGACCATTTTTGGTTGCCCTTGATGTAAGATTTTATGTCTCATGTAAGTTTTTTTTATTGGGAGAGAGAACATACTATGTATATCACTAATGGTAATGTGGCAGCCATTTTGAAAAAATCCAATATGGCCACCAGAAATGTAAAAGTTTCAGTTTTTTTCACGTTCAATTCACCCACTGATGATAAATGTTTCAATTACTATTTCTTCACACCCTAATTAAATGCATTAAACCCAAAGTAATGAACCTTAGATTTAAGTTTATTGAAAAATGTTTTCATTTTACCATGGTAATTTTTGTTTAGGTTTAAATGTCTATTTGTTCAGAGCAATGGCGATGAAGGTGATTGCTCTTCAACTTGTAACATGAAAACATGGTTGTGTTGAAATGTTATTTGTTGAAACAGAGTGACACAGTATAAGTGAATGGCATGAAATACAAATATTTAACAACAAAATAGTATTTATTATGTATTAGCTCATAATGATGCTGTAATCCACATGCATACAGAATAATTCTGCTTTTTATCAACACTGATAGTCAAGGGCCATGTTTCGTTGAGTTTATCATAGACAATGCAGTATAACATTTTTGTTTCAATAATCTAAACAATATCATACAATGTATGTTATACAATGTTCACTGTATGTAATAGGCACATGTAAAGTGTCACAAGAAAAAACATCATCATCTTCATCACTATCATCATGAATGGCATGTTCATCACTAACTTGATTGTCACATACACCTTTGTAACATTTGCACAGAGGTGAACACGGAAGACCATTTTTAAAACAGCTACATCTTACACCATTGCAATCTGTTTTGCATGCACATTTTGTAAGTTCAATCACAGCTTGTGGTGCTTGAGTGTTCAGACATCTGACAGGCATGTACTGGCCATCTTTTTGCTGCCAACCATTTTGATCGATAGGTGGCAGCTCTGGACACTTCATTGGATAAGACTTGTCTCTCATTGCCATGAAATTTGCTCTCATGATGTGAGGAAGAAGGGCTCCTCGTGTAGGTGGTAACATTTCTCCTTCAAGATTTTTTGACCTGAATAGCTCCCACCGCAAAGCTGGGATAGATGTTAGGCCACATGAAGAATATACGACACACAAAAATTCTTCCAGCCCCCTAACCTCTGCTGGGAGATCTTCACCATCCATTTCTGACAAATGTCGATGGTTTCCAAGTTCTTGAAAGCATTTTATGGCTTGATCATCGATAGGAAGTTTCATGTGAGCATCTATCCACCTTTTCTTTGTTATTCCAACAAATTTTCCTCCCCAATCAGCTCCAGAAAAATGATGCAGGCCAATGAACCCCTTACATCTCTCCTTACTCGTCTCACAATGTCGATTTCTCGATATTTGGTACCTTTTCCAGTTAAAAAAATATATGGTAACATGTGATGGTAATCTGTCCTGTGCTACCAGATCTACCAGCAGTATTAACTCATCTGTGTCTGGAGACCACACACAGATCTGTTTCACTTCATTGCTCAGAGCGTCTAGGACGTGGTTAGGTATCATTGTGTCAGCATCTTCATGTGAGTGCTCATACTGAACTTCATGGCTTTTGATTATTGTGCCATAGACAACTAAAATATTGATTGAATCAAAATGTTGCATTAAGCTTTCTGCCAATATTTCAGTTAGTTTTGCCTTTGTAGATGAGGAAGATAACAAATCCTTTATCCCAATTGTTAGTCGCATTTCAAGATGTATGCACAACTGCCATGGCGTCTATTACAATCACTTTTGATAATGGTTCACTGGCATCAGATGGGACAAAACCCTCAGCAGCCGTGGCTTCAATAGTGTGCAGTAAACTTGCTTTGTCTGTGGGGATGTAGAGAGTCCCATCAACAGCGCAAAGTGCACGAGGAACAACAGACATTTCAAATTTTCCAATTGTATCTTCTAATTTTGGAACTTGCTCTGGCCTGCTGCTCTGAATGATTAGGAAGCGACCCAATAGCTCCCGTTCTTCCTTTAGTTTTACCACTTTATTATCCTTGCCTGTTGTGATTTTGGTCTTTTGATTCCATGTTTTCAATTTGAGTTTCTTCATTGGTTGCCAAATGCAAACTGGAGACGGTTGTGTGAGTCTTGTGTCTATGAAATCTTGAAAAGCTTTCTGTCCTTTTGATGAGAATTCCAAAATATCATTTTTCATATTATATTAAAGCGGATGATGCCAAGTTTTTCAGAGGTGTCTCAGTCTTGTATGGATTACCCTCACAATGAACTTGTATGGCCTGCGTTATGTTTCTTGCCTTTTCATGTATTCGCACGCTCATATCTCCCACAAGTTGATAGTGGCGTTCTTTGTCAGAAATGATGGTGTGGCTTGGGAAAGCATTGAGATACTGCTGAACCATACGAGCAAGATGTGGTGTGATGGTAACTAGTCTGTCTAATGTCTTCTCATCTTGGCTGAGCCCCACAATGCCACCATGCCTCTTCAACACCTTTATTTCCTGCTCCAATGCCTGGTCAGTAAAGAGATGTAAATGGCACTGCAGACTTTGAAACTACAAAAGCATCATGTTTTAGGGATTCCCATGTCAACGGATTATCATGTTCCAAGCTTGTCATCTGTCTTAGATAAACTGGCATTAGTCTAGCATAGTTCAGTAAGTCTCTTGCAAAAAAGAACTTAATGTTATTTTCCAAAGCTCACAGAAACCCCTCCCAGTCTGCTGATCGACATGCATGAATCAAGTCAAGTAAACGGTTTATCTGCTCTACTACATATCTAGAAATTTTGCCATTTCTGACGAAAGAGCGTTGTTACCAGCTTTTGTGACATTTTTTGACTGCCATTTAGATATCTCATCATATAATTCCATCGCATTTACTGAATCATCATGCAAGGCATCACCCAGTCTACAACACTTTTCAACGATATCATAATTTGTAAGATCAATAGTATCAATTTTGAGCATTGTCACTGCCAAAAGCATTGTGATGTGAAATTCTAGACCTCTTTTGTACACTTTTCCTCCAAAGATTCTTCTCAAGCTCGCAGATGTGTACAAACATGCCTCAATTGTGCGTATATCCAATCCACTACTATCAACTGTTTTACCAAGGGCATGCAGTAAGGCAAACACGATATGTAGTGCACCTGCACAAAGAATCCAGTTTCTGTTTCTCACAGATTGTTGGATTCTCAGGGCTCTCTGATATAAATCTAAATCTAAGGTGATCAATGTCCTCCTGTTTGGTCCAACTACATATGCAGAAATGTTTGGGTTAATGAAAGTGCTGTATATAGTGTACTATAATCAGTTGGTGATGTTCTTAGCAATGGAGCAATGACCTCTGGGTTCTTTATTCGTAGCTCTTGATTATTGGGAAAGAATAATGGACCTTGTGGCAGCCCATGTTGGCATCACATTTTTCTTTTTTAGTTTGTTAACTTTTTTAGCAATCTTATTCTCTTTGGTGGTAATTAAAGAATCATCAGCATCAAATTCCTCCACTGTCTTTTCTTGGATGTTAGTTACATCAGTGACGTCTACATAGCTGATTCCAAGAGCATTTGCAACAGCCCATGTATTGGTGTGATCAGTTTGTACTTTGCGGGTCCCCAAAGGATATGATTCAAAATGAATTGGTGAGGTCTTTATGATAGGCTCCTGTAAGTAATTCACATGCAATGATAAGTTTTCTTGTGGTGGAAGCTTCAATGGGATTTTAATGATGGGTTTATGGGTTCTCCACCAGAAGACTGCCACTGATTTAACACGATGACTGTACCATGGAATGTGTTTTGACCTGTAGGGGTATCTTCTGTTAGATCAATATTATCAATAGCAAACCATATATTTTCATTTCTTTTAATGAAGTCAGGAAGGCAGAATCCGTCAGTCATTGTCATTCGCTGAAGTACAGCTTGTTCAATTCTTTTTTCCAGGTTAAGTATAGTTTTGTAATCACATCCTAAGTAGATTTCTGAAAGGTTTGTAATGATATTCTTGTCTCTTAATCGAGAATGTATAGTTAATGGAAGCCATGCCAAAAACCGTATGAAAATAAAGTATATTGATGGGAAAAGGGAGGTGGGGGGGGGGGGCAACCCCCTGTGCCCCCTGAATCCCCCTATGTGTGGTACTAAAATGAAATATATTTATACAATTATATGGCTGAGACTTACCATTATGGGTTTTAATGAAATGTTCGTAACTGTGGTCAATCTAAAATGGTAATTATGTAGTAAAATCACTGGAGGTCAGCCATTTTGAAAATGACCCCCCAGAATGGGGTCAGGGGTCATGAAAATTTGAACCCCTACATTTTGGACTTATTTGACCCCTTGACTATCCAAAAAAAGAATAAAATCAATTTTGGCAAGCAATTTTATTTTTGGTCGGATTTGTGACATAAGGTGCGCACGGTGCTGTGCATACACAGCATTACGTGAGTGAGGTAATATGCACTTATTTTCTAATAGTATCAAGATGGCTGTTTGGTAAGCATTACTTATGAAAATAAGCACTTGCAAAAAGTTACTGTTTTTCTTCTTTTTTTGCCCTTCAGTTTACTAAATTGGAAACTGACTCTGAATCCCTCCTGAATTGCATACAACAAGACCCGGCAGAGCGCACTTATGAGGCAATAATAAGAGCATCCCTCGATGAGATGCTCCATTCGAGTGATGCTGGTAATTGTTTTTATGTTTCTGTGGAGACCGCTATAACATGTAATGAAAGGGGTTAATGTGAGAGGTTATGTGAGGACTGTTCAAGACCTCCAGACATAGCTTTTGCTACCAAATATGCCTCAAAGTATATTTCATGCAGGAGTTGGTTTAACGAAGCTCTTAAACAACATAGAAGCATAACCTGATAAATTTAATGAGAAACAACACCAGAACACCTAGTCCAAAATAAGCCAGTTTTGTTTGGTAAATGGGTATACAACTTATGTGTAAATCTTGTGAAAATTGGCTATGTTCACTATTATAGGACCCCTGCAACTAATGATGATTGCGGGCGTTATACAAAAACGCCTGCAAGTGTGGCTAAAATGGTGAGTGAGCGTCGTACACGCCATGCCCATGCACGTTTACTGAACTGGATGAGTTGGCTGTAACAACATACAGAAAGAAAGATGAAAGATATAATACTTATATGGGCGTCATTGTCCATTTATGTGTTCAAAGTGACCGAATTTATGGGCCGCCAGGAGAAGATATTAGCATAGCATAAAAACATAATTGATTGTGAAGTGTTAATAGCGTGCAATTTTAGATCTTTTGTTATAAGACATTTCATTATTTTGTTTCCATACACACTGCTGCTTAAATCTATTTCAGGAAAGAGTTGGAACAATCATCAAATCCCGCAAAAGTTGTGGCAAAACCTGTGCAGACAGTGGCTGAAGTCCACTTCCATGGAGAGGACACCTTCCAAGTTGTGGATGATGATATAATCATCAATCTTGATGCTAGTTAGCTACTGACTTAAAGATGGTAGGAGATATTTTGTGAAGGACACAATAGAAAAAGAACTGAATTCTGTTTTGCAATGTCAGACAAAGTATTACTGAGATGTAATGATTTCTTGAATTAACTTTTGTGAATGTTTTCGATTGAAAAAATTCAAAAGCTGCGTGTTCAGATGCAAAGAAGGCAATTAAAAGGATGCAAGTACAGGGGTTCAAATTCCAACAAGGTGTACCACTCTCTGAGAAGGAAGCTAAAAGATCTGATGAAATATGACAGTCCATTTAAGACTGTAGTTCATGTTTTAATTTCAAGGCAGCAGCAATTTCATGTGCAGCTACGGTGTACCTTAAACATTCAAAGATGCAATAATTGATAGTGACGAGTTGAAATAGCAGTTCGTATCATAGAAAATCATCAAATCATAAAGTAAAATAAAGTATTCCATTGCAGCTTGCTGAGGCTGGAGGGGCAGGATATGAAGGGGTATTTTTGTACTCCAAGCAAGGTGCCAAGCTGCACCATGCCAGTTGGATCTTCACTAGTCCAGAGACAGAACAGTGTCTGTCTGTGGCCATGCCGAACCTCATGAAGGTTTTTAAAGCCATAGGAGTGCGATAAAGAGGACGTGACTGAGTGAGGTTTATCAGAGTGAAAGGTGAACAACCGCTGACAAATACCGGCCATCTCGAGGACAGATGTGTACAGACTGAAAGTGATGGCGAGATAATGTCCCGAGGACATGGGAACTGTGAGACGTCGTGTGGACGGCGCGCGTGCTGATGTGAGAGCGCCCAAGAGCATAGCTGACAACCAAAAGTACATGAAAGGTGTGGATCTGTGTGATCAGATGGTAGGATTCTCCATTCTTATAGTAACTAAAAAAACGTGTGTGCAAGAGATTTATGTAAAATCAAGAGGGGATAATATTTATCATATAAATTGGGTGCGATGGTTGGGTGCGGGGTAAACTTTGTGTGCTGAACCTTCCACATGCTTTACTAATAAGACGTTTTACTTGCAGAATGAAGCAGTACAAGCCGTGCCCATGGGGCTGCGGCCAGCTGATCCCAGTGGGTCGCCACGGCGCGGCCAAACAGGCGAAGAAAGTGCCACAACCCCAAATTTAATACATTTTTTTTTTAAAGATTTAACAGCATTTATTTATTGATTTACAAATGCAGTAAAAACCCTATTTGTTACGGATATACATATAAGATATACTGGACTATTTAAGATTTAACAGCATTTATCTATTGATTTACAAATGCAGTAAAAACACGGATATACATAAGATTCTCTACGCGTCTTTTTTTAACTTTAAAAATGGATAACAACCTCAGTTCACGCTGTTTGATTCAAATACAAGATGCTGTAAGTCAACAAATACAACAACGAATTCAAAATCAGAGAAGGCAACAGCAGCAGCAGCAGCAACAACAACAGTAACAACCAGGCCAACATACCATTCTTCGAAGATTACAAACCCAAAGTCTTGTACAAATGTAAGCTTTTTTTTTTAAAACAACTTTTGTTATATCCATTGGAAAAATTCATGGTTTGTGCCCGTAATAATAAATAAAAAAATAGACACTTTATCGTAGCGTCTGAGGTTATTTCAACCGGAAATGTAACCTTACAACACATATGTTAAAGCTCAGTTTCATTAAGGATTTGAGCTAAGAACATCCCCATCCACTCAAGGCGTGGGTATTGAGGTGTCCTTCGTGCAGATTTGATACAGCTCCCTACGAGTGGGTCGCCACGGCGCGGCCAAGCTGGAGAGAAAGAGGCATAACGCCAAGTATCACACCCTCAAGGCGTGGGTGATGAGATGCCCGGACTGTAGATTCGAGACCACTCCCTACGAGAGTGAGTTACGCCAGTACCATGCCACCCAGTGTGGGGTAGCATTACAGAAAGTATCCGTGCCCTACAAATACGTGGCAGTGCTACAGTGCCGGAAATGCTCATATTGTACGTCGTCGCCTACTCAGGCGGCGCGTCACGTCCAGAATACTGGTCACCATAGAAAAGGAAGCGTTGCGATCTCGTGTCAAAAGATTGGAGCGTCGCCTGAGTGCTGTGAGAAAATGAGGACTATGTTTTACATTTATTACATAATAAAAGATAAAAATACAAATGTTCTAAGTTTCTATTTAGTAATGATTTACCGTTTACCTATATTTTACATCAAATTATCATTATAATCACAATAAATATCATTAAACATAATTATAAAAGTTACCCAGCTCCCCTCAGCGAGCGAGAGCTGAGGGGATGGGACGTCTGTAGAGGCCAGCAGGTGGTTAGCGAACCAGTACCAAGAGAACAACACGACTTTCCTGTTTCTAGACGAGGGGATGAGCGTCTTTAGTGACCGACCAGACCGCATCCTCGCACAACAAAAGACCCAGCCCTGGAAGTGTTGATGATGTTTCTGCTGAGGATGAGACACCTCTATCACAAGGCTCAAGTGTCGATGGTGTTTCTGCTGAGGATGAGACACCTCTATCACAAGGCTCAAGTGTCGATGGTGTTTCTGCTGAGGATGAGACACCTCTATTACAAGGTGTCGCTGATGTCAATGACAACAATGTCGCACCTCTTTTCGCACGGAGAAATGAAATATTCCTTGAGAAGAAGATCCTTGATGCGTAAGAGGTTCTCGGACTCAACTTGGGTTGTGCCAAAGAAAAGAACTGTTAGGCAGATTGCAGCACGATTACACAGGCAGAGGGCAAAACAAGAAAAAAAAAAGACGATCATTCAACTGAGAAGCAAGTGGATGAAATCACGCTTTTCGGCAGGGCATCATTTGGAAAAATTCTTGAAAACTATAGAAACATCTGTCGCTGAGTTCAAGATCAAAGATAGTAATGTTCCACCTGAGACAATTGTGAACTTGGCCAGACATGTGATCGAACAAGAATTCACTGCAATTTTTGAACCATGGGACCCCAAATGCAAAAACACAGATGAACTGCTCATAAATTTTTACCAGAAGGGGAGGAAGAAAGAGTATGAGTTGGCTGACGACATGCTAAAGATGATGAATGAAAACGCTCTAGCGCTACTTATAGACGTATTTTTCATCATGACCCGTGGGGAGCTGAAAACCTATGACAGGGGTTTTGCCAAATTTCGTGGAGAGGTTCTATTTCTTCCTGAACATGTGTTTGAGCGGCCAGAATTACATGTGCAGTTTCGAAACCTAGTCATGTGGCCATTTTTTTAAAAAAGAATTTTGATGAATTTTTTAAATTTGGACTCGATGTGTGTTAGATATGTAAAAAGTCCGTGCAAATGATGCACATTAGTAAACCACTAGCTGGCCCGTCTCCTATGGAGACTAAAAAAAAATCACTATATATGTATATAAAAGTAATTTTTGAATTTTGAATTTTTGAAACGCAAAACACTGTATAGATGTTTTTCGATTATGTCGAGCGAGCATCGATGGCAGCACTGATGGCAGTAGCAGCGAGGTGTCAAGCAGCGGCAGCCGTGTTATCTCATTTGAACAAAATCGAAATTAAGTTTGCGGACGGATCCGCGTATGTACCGAGGAAGGATTTTCCTCAACAAGCAGCCGGAGATAGTGTCCCAACAGATTACAGCCCCTGTTGTTATTGGCCGACGAAAAGAAGCTCGGCAGTGGACTTGATTATGCTAAATTACTAACAAAGGCCAAGAAGATGGTTTAGACTACAGTTGTGATTTTTGATAAAAAACATTGCAAAATGAACTTGTTTTATCACGATGGCAAATATTGTGATATAAAAGACAGTGAAAATGAACTTGTGTTATCACGATGGCGAATATTTGTGTTTGCCCACGTTTCAATGGATGGAGTAAGCCCGGATTATAGAGATAGGGTTTATAAGTTTGCAAGAGGATTGGCTATCGAGCTTGGTTTCAACAGGCAGGTGAGGATCTTTGGAAGATCGATACAAGAAGATTTGGACGATGATGTAGGAGATCTGGTTATAATTGAGGACAGTGATAAAAGATGCTAAGAAACAAAAAGATTTCATATTGAATAAATATACTGGAAGAGGAATGAAGCCATACTTTGAAATGCCTGGATTGGTGCATAAGCGTGACATACTTAGAATAGAATGTGGCATATCAGAGATTGATAAAGTAGTAGAAGTCGTTGAAGGATGGAAAATCTGCTCTTGTTGATGACTGGCAGCAGCATCTCACAGCAGAAAATGTTCCAACACCATATGCGACAGAGCAAGAGGGATTTTTTTGGAGTGTATAAATGTTGTAAAAAATATGATTGCTGAGTTTGACTCATACAAATCAAAGTTAATTCAAACACTTGATTCAATGAAAATCAAGTTTGGCTGTGCACATGTTGCAGAGACGCATCCAGCAGTGAAAAGAAAACTTAAAGAAAATAAGCATCATGTTGTGCTTAGAAAGCAGCAAAGAATACATAACAGAGCACATAGTATCACATTGCGTTTAGGAAGATATGTGGTAGAAAATGAGATATCCCCTGAAATAACAGGTAATGCACAAATATGTCTTGATGAGATGGAGCTACTCGTTACACCCATTTTCAATATTATAATATCATTAGGATGAATATAGTGATGTGCCTGTTAAAAATCAGGAGAAAATATTGGAAGATAAAGATAAATTAATTTATAATAAGGATCATCACACCCAAAATTTGAATGAAATTCTTTTCCCAAAACGTAAAGGAAACAGAGCGACAGTTACTTGCAATGAATGTAATAAAAATCTTTTGAAAAAAAATTTGAACAGGCACAAGAGAGAAGTGCACAAAACTATGTTGCCCCCAAACATACGGCAGTCAGTTCTTCTGGATAAAAATAAGGGTCTTTATTTGGTAAACAGAGGCAAAAATGGTTCCATTAATCCTGTCCATGTTATGTCTAATAGAACACATGGCGGATTCGAAACATTTTGCGAGGAGAAAAACTGCAGAGGCTCAAATTGCTAGTGCTCGTGGTGGGGAGGATAACTTCAGGCTCCACACACGTCTACCTTGTAAACACATGTTTGCTGTATGCATGACACACACACCAGAAGCCAGCCTTCCAGCTGCCTACCTATCTTCTCCATTGTTCACCCTGGACAAGAAGTGTCGACGACTTTTACCAGAAATGATGGAAGCAGAGGTTGCTACTGTAACAGAAAATACATCGGACTGTAGTGAAGAAAACCAGGACGGTGAAATTGTAGAACTAGATCAGAAAGAAACGACAAATGAAGTTTCATTGAGCGAGAGTGCTCACAAGAAGGTGACTCGGGAGATAGTCCAGCGACTCCACCGACTCCAGGAACTCACCTACCTCATTCCAGAAGGCCATGATTCTTTGCTTCTCGACCTGGCCGAGAATCTGAAAAGTGCAGAGGAGGACCTTGAGAAAGCTATCCCAAAGGAAGGAGGTCTTTCACTTACGCTCACTGGACAGTGGTTGAAAAAAATGGCATTAAAGGTACTATTATACAGGTGCATTTTTACAAAATATTTATTTTCAAATTCACTCAGCAAGATAATAAGTAAAATTTTTATCTGTCAGCTAAGCACGGTAGAAAAGTTGTGTGCAGTGGAAACAAAGTTTCTGTTGCAAAGTTTGGCAAACTTCCTTTGCCAAAGAAGACCAAATTAAGAAAGAAGAGAGTAGGAGCCAAGGAAGAAGAAAAGAAGATTTCAATGGTCTCCTCACTTGATGATTGCAATAAAGGTAAAGGTACTATTTATTTGTATCCAAAAATTATTTTTATTAATCTGATTTCTGATTGTTATTGATACCAGACAAGAATAATTTTGTTTTTCAGACACCCCTAATTGGTCAACCCCAAGAAATACAACTGTTGCTTTCTGTCGCCACCTGTGAAGAGAAGGAAGAAGTAAAAGAAGCTATCTCTGCAGGTGAAATATTATTGATGAATGATCAATAACAGTTGACACATTGATGTATTTATTAATTTATGTCCTTAATATTTCAATTTATATTAGAGTATGTTATTCAATTCATGTTTCAGCCTTACAATATCCATCTGTAATCAATGCATTTGGTGGGAAGCAACTGCAAGCAAGTCTTGATATAGAGCAGAGAAGAAAGTCCAGCCGAGGAGAAAATTCACTACCCTCAAAATTTGGTAGGTGTGCTGCTTGCTCTTCTTTCATACACAAACAATGTGTTATGCTTTATGTGATCATACTGGTTTATACAAATGCTCAATCTCTGTAGTAGGACTGGTCTAGCTTATAAATATGGATAATATTGATACCTTTTAGTATTTGGTATTAATATTAGTATTTTTCAAACTGTTTTGTATATAATCACTTATTACTTGAATGGTTGGAAATTTAAAAATGTTTACAAATAGTTTTGAATATGTGTACATTATGGTTATATATCAATATTAAGAATATCCTACTAAATAGACCTTAGTATTTAAAATAAATTCTTGTATACATAATATGTGCGATTAAGTACGATTACAAATATTTTCTATTAAGTGTTAGGCCCTACAGTTTTGATAATGTATAAAGAAAGTACCATACTTTACAGTAAAATATAAATTTTATGACAATAAGTTAAGGTGTTCATATTTTTTTCTATGTTGTTTGAAAAGGAACCTGTGGATTTGAAAACATGTTAGCAATAAAATAAAATTTTGGATCACGTTTTTGGACTATATTTTGGACATTCTTTTACTTTGCATGGTAAGACAAACTGAAGGAACATGAGACCACATGCTAAATACCTCAATAAATTCTATTTTAAGTAGAATCTGTTACCATGTCTATGAATTTCAATGCCAACCAGTACCAACAGGCATTTGATGCCACACGTCTTAAGAACTGGGAGATTCCGCGTCCACACAGTAAATACCCTGCAACCCGCAACACCACAACAGAGCATCGAGCATCAACTAAAATCACAAAATATCAGCATCAGTCAAGACAAGACAAATAAACATCCTTTCAGATTAAGCGGCAAAGTTGTTCTGCCAGCAATAAATCAGAAGAGACTTAATAGCTCAACAATTGACCTTGACCCAACAATCTCAATACTGATCAATAAATATACATTTCATAAGCAGTTTTCTAGGTCACACTTGGGAATTCCTCAAGGGCTCAAAAGCAAGTTTTGAGCAATATATTGAGCCCTTGATATTCATAGAAAATGATGAGGACATCGAAAATGATTCATAGCCAAGTGAAAAAGGTGGTCACACAGTTCAGGGAAGAAAGCTTTTTGGACAAGTATTAGTAACAGCAACAGTGACCAAGATGAAATTCTAGCAACAAATTGTGTTAATGAAGGTTCTTCACAGCTTAAGACTGGTAGAGTCGATTTCGGTACTGGCATACCCGTGGAAAGAATGAGCCATCAACAAAAACTGTCATGTCAGAAACGGACAGTGGTCAAGATGAACGTCAGCAACCAAATCTTGTATCATTGTGAATCTACTGAGCCTAGAAGTGTGAATTCCTCACCCAAGATGAGTTCTGCTGCGATGGAAACAGATGCATTGAATAGTGCACAAGTTGAAACTACCAGTATGACCAAGAATATATGAGAATTGCTTGGGCTAAAATTAGCCAAAACCTTAACATCGTTAATTTAGATTGTAATTTTCAAATATATATAGTCACAATCGTATAGTAATTTTCAAAAATACATATTCACAATTATGGTGCATTAAGCACTAGCCATGAGATAAAAAAAATATGAATAATAATTGAAGTACAAAAAGAGTCCTAAAACAATTAAAACACAATACACTATTTTATAATATTGATCAATAAATATACATGGATATGTAAATATACATATATACATATAAATATACATATCTTCTCTTCAGGAATTCCAGGCTGAGTGAAATATCAACAGCCAATGAGAGTGTTAGGGAGGAAAAAAAAAATGTGAAATGAGATGGACTCTCTAAAAAAGTTCGGTTTTCACTTCATGTCAAGATCATCAAAGCCAATAATTCTCCAACATTTGAAGACCAACATACCAGATAAATACATGATTTCACCCGGAACATTCTCTGGGGCAAGTAATCAATTTTCAGAATAAAAGTAACATTCGGGGCGGATTGGATTGAAAGGACCAGAGAATTCAAACAACAAATCATTTAATAAACAATCAGAACCATTTCAGAGTAAAACTTACAATAACCTTGAGGCAGAGGACGAGGGGGTTGAAAATTCCAACGCAAAAAATGAGTTGTAAAGTGTACATTGAATGGGGATTGAATCGGAGCAAAACATCTCATCACAACACCAGAGAGAGACAAAACTCCAGACCGTTTAGTTACAACTATGGATTTGATCGGTACCGTATACCACCATCAAAAAAATTTGGGAGACTAGACTTTATATAAATGCGCATTTGAAATAGAATTTCAAAAGTCTAGATTTGATCCGTTCCAGCTTTGGTGGTGGGCTCCTGGCGGTCGTATACGGTAGCAAAGAGCATTACCAAGAGAGGTAACGCCCTATGTTTCCTATAGTGGACGTAAAATACTGAACAGGTGCGAGCAGGTGCGGCGTCGGGGATGGTTGAAGTGACTAAGTATTCATGGGTGAATGAAATGAAGATGACCAAAAAACTTATTATATGACTCTATATGATACATTAAATTATAACATTGTACACATATGTATAAACAACAGTGAGTAGTTTCTTGTTTTCATGAGATAAATAATATTGTCTTGATAGAAACTCAGCAAGATAACATTTATTGTAGGCATAGACTAATCAGCTTGTCAAATCCACTTCGATATAATGCACATTTTACCTTCAAAGTTAAGTAATAAAATATGCTACTAAATTTTTATAATTGATATGGTTGGAAACGCATACTTCTGTAGATTACATATGTATTAATTAAATGTTTCTAGCCATGGCAAGTGCTGAAATACTAAGCAAAATGTTCGGACACTTTTTCTTCCCTAATCACGTTTTTCACCGTATGGCTGTCATTGTCAAACGCTGGTTCGGTAATGAATATGTCAGTGTCTCATCCATACCTGTCCCAAAAATGTTTCATTACTATGTATGTAATCTACAGAAGTGTGTTTCTAACCATACCAATTATTATGAAATAGCAGGACATTCGATGATCAAACTTTGCTAGTCAAAATGGTCAACATAATCGTAGTGGATTTGACAGCACATCAAAGAACATTACGACCATGTGATGGGATCAATGGACATTTCTTTCCAAATGTAAAGTATGAACTGAAAGTGTAGAAATAAGAATCTGCATCAAATTTTAAGTGTCTTATGTGTCTATGATGATTTTTAAGTTGTCAGTAAACCTCTGCAAATTACAAGCATGCAAGTGACAAGTGACTAATCTCAACTCTGTTATACTATCGATCATTTGACAAAAAACATCAACACACGGTTGTCGATTAATGTATAATTCTGATGGAAATAATCTGCAGTAATATGCAATTCCACTCGTATATATAAATCTGGGTAATTGTTACTAAATAGTTTGTTTTGAACATGAATCACATGCATCGCCCTGTGTTTGACAATCATCGTTCGGCGATACCCATAGACTATTGCTATTAACAACATGATTTGTAAATGTTCCTATACAGTTTTTTTTTTTTCCAGAGATATCAGCGCCTAGATATGGTCTGTATGTTGTAGACCATAGTATATTGAATGACTTCTCATTTATACCTATTTCTATTTCTAATCATGAAATGCAAATATATCACGTCAAAATCAACCAATTTTCTATTCATTAGTACAAGACAGCGTTCGTTGACCATCCTCTCTCGGGCACCTGCTCGCACCTGCCGGGAACGCAGATATCGTGTTGTTGCGTATCTCGTTAAACTATCTCTGACGGTAGTTTGGACGGCCTACCTGGGTCCCCGACCAGCAGCAGATGAGATTCTCCCGCCACGCTACCGGCCATCACCATGGCAACCGCCAGCTTCACCACATACACACCGGACACCTGCAGCAAAACATTTACTTGTGAGGTTTTCAAATGCGCATATTATCTATTCTACATTGTAGAGGCTAATCTAAGCGTCAATTAACACAAATATCTTTGGGTAAGATTTATTTGCAATAGGTGTTTTCAGTTGAATATCATAACATGGAATGACTGCAAGAGCAAGTACTACATACAGACAGCATAATGCATAATGGTAATCTCGTCTGACACATTCAGACATGCAGACCACAGTTCACTAGCCTACTGTTCACTACAGATTATTAATATACAAACCAATATGTAAACATCAATACATAAACATCCTTTGGACAGTTAATTTTGTTCACTTCAAGTAATCTTATCGTGTACACAGTTTGCTTTCAAATTCATTGATACAATACAATACAACATTTATATAGCGCTACTACTTCACAAACAGGAATTTAAGTGCGCTGTACAGAAAGAAAGAAAAAATAATAAAAATAAACACAATAATAATTTCACATTAACTCCCAAAAGCAGTGGTAAAAAGAAATGTTTTTACATTGTCCTTAAAAGCTTGATAAGTTTCTTGATAGCCTTGCAGTTCTGAGTTTGCTATGTTATACAAGTCTCAACACCTCTCAGTCATTAATAAAATCTATTCCATTTCAAGTGCATTCCTTCTTTAAATATAAACCAGTGTGGGAAATGGCTGCCTGCCCGGTGGCCCGAGGCTGGCAAGTTTACTATTGGGCCTGGTTGTCTGACACCTTTATGACCCCGTATTTTAACATAATTTTGTCATAGCAACAGATATAATCTCAGTCTGCGAAATGGCTCCTTTTAAAAAAAAAATGAAAAAATTTTCAGGGTGGAATGCCCCCAGACCCTCCTAGATATTGAGTGGCACTCATTGCCAGAGCTGGTAAGACTTCACTACGGCCTGTAAGTTTTCCAACTTGCCAACCCCAGTGGTTGCTGAGCATTACTTCTCTCATTTGAATAATATATTTGGACATTGTCAAAAAATGTAAACTTACAAAACCCTGACATGGTGAGCGCATAGTGATTCAATATTCAAAAGAAAAATAATATTTCCAGATAAACTTTAATGCAACATACTGTTTTTTTTTATTTCAGTAGATTTATAATCAATTATTTTAAATCCATCACAGGATATTTTAAATGCAAACATGCATATTTTTTATATATATATATGATGATATGTGCATTTACTTAGATTTATATCCGTCTAACAGGTACCTTACCTGTAAGTTGTAGATATATCATGTATTGGTAATCTAGCTAGCCGATTCAATGCAAGGCAAATGATATACGTTAAGCAATAGACTGCATACGTTTAAAAAAGACATTTCTGTAGTATTATTTTGTAAATAAGAGTGACTATCATCCGTAGTCACATTTGTTTGTGGGTTTGGCGTATCTAGCACATATGGGCGACCCTGGGTATTCTAAATTTAGAACACGTCCTATGAAACGTGCAAATACAATGTTGCTGGTTTTAAGAAGTTAGTCTGAACTGCATGGGAGTGAATTTGAATCAATGACGTACAAAAAACTCCCCCCCAACCCCCCCCCCGACACTATTATTTGTACCGTGAATCTCGCTTTCGAATGTAAACATTACCTTATATGGTCATAGGTTTGGAGATCTTTTGAAGCATTTTCCTATTAACTTACATACAAAAATACAATTATTACGACACTCTTTCATTCAAAAATAAATAATCTTCAGGATTATAGATACTTTTATTAAAAGAGATTTGTCATTCACTTAAAAAAAATACGTTAGCATCAGCTGCATTGGGGATTAGCAGCTAGATATGATACCACTCTAAAATACCAATAAAAATCAGTGATAATTAATAACATTATTTGACATTTCATCATAAATATACAAAAGAAAAAAGAGCAATGAATATAAATTATAATGTCGTTAAGTGCGTTAGAACTAGATCTAGGTCAGAGGGTGGGGTACTGGGCATGAACGTCAGTGACAGTGCGTCGATAATGACGTCTTTCAAGAAATATTGACAGCATCAAGTGCTATCTTGAAAATTGCAGAAAGTAAGTGGAGTACTTTAGATACTGATGCCATAGTCAATGCTCTTCTTTTCAAATAACATATTTAGTTCAAAACACTCTGAGTTTGTCAATCGGGACAACACAAAAATGGTTAGATTCTAGTCTGTCATGTACCCGGGGTCATTTATCACTGTACTCCAAGGTAAAACACGTTCGAATATTATGAATATTTTAATGCGTTAATTTATAAAATCTATGGTTATATATTAATAAGCAAATTACCATGAAATACTTTTCCATACAACTCTCTTTATTGACAGCACTATTCAATACAAATCCTGTAATATTTGAGCATTAATTTTATCGGAGTTGGCCTCCCACATGAAACCTGAGGCAGTCTATCATAATGAAGCATTACTTCATTAAAACTATATTTACGGGATAAAAGATTTAGTCATAAGTACTTTTTCATTCAATACCCATTGTTAGTCACTTCATTTATCACAAACATCCACGATATGCTCATATATAACGTTAAACACCGTCGACGGGGCTTAAAAATCCGCGTAACAAAACTGTTAAACACCGTACGTCGATTCGAAGGTTCTCCTGCATTCTGTCGCCAAAATATAGAACATATCTATTCCAATTCAATTGTATAATAAAGATATTTTATGTAGGTATGTCTGGATGTTATTGTTGGTGTAATATGTGCTTTGATATGACAGGAAAATGCTTCCAAACCTCTCAAAACCTATGACCATATAAGGTAATATTTACATTCGAAAACGAGGTTCACGGTACTTAACTGGTGAAAAGGGACTAGTCCGTTAGCCACATTCTCTTATAGTTACGTCTGCAACATAACATCTTATAACATAGGATTTTTCTTAATCCTAAATTATCATGATTAAAATGGAAATTTGATTTAACTAGACTAAACTAAACTTTTGAAGTTTGTTGATTAAATAAAACTAAAATAATTAAACACAAATTTTGATTAGATTAATAGATTAAAACTTATTTGCCCCCAACTCTGTTACACAGAATAAAAATGCCTCACCAAGCCCACACTTTTAACTTTGACATTTGCATACCTGATATTGAGAGAAAACTGTTGACATCCGCAGTTTTAGGTAAAGTATTTCTGGTCAACTCTGGACAAACACGAAGACCTGTGATTCTTGCATGAATATTTGATTGTAGAGCCTTAAAAACAAAACAATATAAAAAACCATTAGCTTTTTTACTACACCACCAACCACATTGAACACATTGAAAATTTCTAATTTGACAGTATGTACACATAAAAAATGCTTTACATACCAAATCTGTTTTATCACGGTCATCAAGACTGTTATATACTACATTCTGTGCGAGTTGTAAAGCTTGGTCAAAGAGAGTGATGGTCCTTAGAGGACTAGAGAGAAGCAGGTCCCCAACTTCCATGTGAGATTCAAACAACGTTAACGCACTAAAAAAATAGAAAATAAAAACCACAAAGTGGTCCACATAAATATAGAAAACAGTGTCCTACAGACCTACTTGATCAATAACTATAAATAGCGTGTTGGATAAGTGCGAAGTGGGTGGGCTTTTTTACCAAATCATCATACTTTTTGCACATCAAGATGTTTTTAGCAACCTAAAAGGGATCATTGAGTTTTAAAAACAATACCTTGAGTAATACGGTCATCAATAATTCCATATAGTTTTCAACTAAAATGATCTTTTTGTATCGATGCGTAATTATTTAAAAACATTAACGTTGTAGCAAAAATTTTGAGGCGGAAATTTTGTGAACTTCGCCCTGGCCTTCCGTAAAAAAGGTCTCTGGTTTGTTGGCATTTGCAACTAACTTCCAATCATAGCAGCCCTTTCATATGCGTATGAATTTAAAAGAGAAATGTTTGGTCTGTATTTTGGTAGGTGATCCACCTAAATTTTGTAAGTATAGTTCGAGTCCCACGTATTTAAAGTTTCAATTCAGTTTGAAATTAACTTCAAATTTTATTTTTTGGCGTGGATCATCGACCTTTCATTAGATAAACCGTTTTTTTCTTTCATAATCTACTCAGTTTAAGATGTTTAAGACCGCAATACAATGTATTGCATTACATGGTTGCAAATTGGATTGAAAAATGCTGTTTAAACCCCTAGTTTTTCGTGGTGCACAAGATGCAACGCTTTTTTGCATAGCACGCGCAGAAGAACTGCGCATGTGTTTTTGTTTTTAAAAAACGTGTTTATGCTAGAGAAGTAATGTTAAATTCACGTGATTTTTTTTAAACTACAACCCTCCTAAAAATATATTAATGTAATATCTATAATCTACAGAAGTTTGTGTTTCCAACCATATCAATTATGAAATATTTGTGGGGCATTTCATTGACAAACTTTGAAGATAAAATGGTTAATGTAGAGGATCTTTCCGATCGGGGAATTTGACAGCTAAATTTTAGCGCTATATATTAAGAACATGCCAGTGAACTTTGCCACATATATCAATTTATATTTCACCTAAAAATATTTTAATGTTATGACTATAAACTATAGAAGTATGCGTTTCCAACCATACCAATCACAAAAAAATTAGAAGGAACTTTTATGACTAAACTTTGGAATCCAAAATGAATATCGCATCCGCCATGAATTTGACAATGGCAATAAGAATTTTAGTAACAGGGAAGATAGATATTGGATGATATTTCAGCTATAAGTCGTTCAATCATAATATAGTTACCATGGAAATAATCTGTAGATATATGCGATTCTATCCATATATACAAGTCTAATTAATTGCTCAATCCAATTAGTTTATTTTGATCATCATTTAAGTACATAGCCACATTTGACAGTTGGGACTCAGTCGCATTATCGTGACAATCTTTGCAGAATATTACAGCAAAAATTATTTAGTAATTTGTGTTGAAATAGTGAAAACAAGAAACAACAGGCAATTTTGTATATAGGACTTTATTTCTATATGAATTGATGCTATAGCAAACACAATACATTAGATTAAAAAATTGATCTCTGAATTGGGTGAACGCACACAGAACATGAGCAAGCAGGAAAATGTCCAGGTTTTTGCACACGCTGACAAGGAAAAACAAGGAATCACAACAGCCCAAAATTTGATGCTAAATTGGCCATATCTCTTATTATCCATCGGATTTTAAAAATCTTTTTTTTTAAATAGTTTCTGTTATCATTTCCCATCACATAGTATTTTTTTAAAAATTTATAATTAATTCCTGTTTCGTGTTCTTTATTCAATGTTCAATCATCAACTGACTAATACAATACAGGGAACAGTACTATGTACATTACAGTATGCTATTACATTAATACATTGGAGGTTGGTCACTTTATACTCTGCGACTATTATGCGACTATTATGACATCTCCCCTTTTACAAAGCATAAAGAATTTAGGCCCCAATAATAATGCTTTACAAACGTCTAAAATTCTTTCAGTCAAACATTAGACCACGAAATACACCAGGACTATTATAAAACACATATAAAATAAACATACTCTAAACTCCACAAAAATCTGTTAGTTCTTAATTTCTCACAATAATATTTCAGTTCAAATTAAAACTCATTTCAAAACACATTATCAATTATCATTACATTAAAACACATTATCAATTCAAACGCCGGTCACTATTCGTGTACATCTAAACTCACATATATCTTTAGCATTCCTCTATATATCGCCTTTGGTCTCCTTGTGACTCTACTACTAGTGCGGCGAACAAAGTTTGGTACTGGTGTTTGCACTTGTTGTGCAGGCGTGTCAGCAAGTGGTTCAGGAGATTCCTCTTCTTGTATATCTACATCTGGCGGTTCAACTACAGTTGGTAAGTTTGGTACATTTTGCAGATGAACTCTATTCCTCCTTAGAGTTCCACTGGGTGTGTCAACTAAATAGGTGCGATTACTTTTATCAACAGTAACAATTCTACCAGACTTTCCCCATCTGTCTCCTTCATCACTGCACAGTAAGACTGGCTGGTGTGGCTGAAGTGTAGGCAGTTCTC
>JAGTTF010005778.1:70070-83521 GCA_019095985.1 Streblospio benedicti
ACAGAAAGTTATCTTTTCACTTTAAATTCTCATTTTAAAAATTCACATAGATCCCTATATCCACTTTATTGGGATCAAGTGAATACATGTAACAAGCACAACACTCATTCAAATTATAATCTATGAGAGTTATGATTTCTCTAAAATGTCAAAAAAGCTCTCTGAAGAAAATATCCCTTCTCTATATAGATCTGGGCCATAATCCTATCACGTGATGCAATACTTGTGAAGCCCATTCGTGTATTACTGCAGTGAGCAGGGTGAATATTTCCATTTGTTCTTGATTTTCAGCAAACTACTGCAACATCATTGTAAACCTACATGTGTCGGTGGTATATATAATCGCCAGGCTCCGCTCCTTGCCGACTTTGGCTGTGGTGCCATCTCGGTTTTACATGTTACTGCATCTCGCCTCTTCACTGCCACCATACACTGTATTCTTGTCTTCGTCTTTCTTCTCAACATGGATCTTGGATTTGTCGTGGGAGTTGTTCACCTCACGTTCTTCCATGTCTTCCTTCTGTGCTTTGTCACTTGTCATGTCCTTTTTCTTTCATTTTTGTCAACTTTCCTAAAATATTTGCAAGGTGCTAGTGTTTTTTTAATCTGCCCATGATGCTTTCTTTGCCTTGTCTTTCTTCCGTAGCAGCCGTTTTCATTGTTTTTATCTCTTCCTTTGCCTTTTCCTTCTTTTCTTTCAACTCTGCTTTTTGTGTCGCGTTATTTCGCTTCCATATCCCCTTTGCTGGCGCAAACTTTACTTTCATTGCTTCTTTTTTCTGTTATTTCTTTATCTTCAAATCTATTTTTGCCTGCTTTTTGATCTCTTTCCTCTGTTTCATTTCTTCCTTTTCTTTCTTATCTTTCAACCCTGGAACTGAACAGTGATTTACTAAGATCAATTATGTCTTTTCAAATGGAGAAAATCTGCTTTTTTGAGAAATTATAGTGGAACATGGAACATAGGGGTAAAAAAATAGTGGAACATGGAACTCAGGACTCCTGTGTCACTCCCTCATCATTGGTGATTTGATTATAGTTCATAATTTGTTTTATCTATTCTGCTGTGGTATCTTTACCAAAAATTTGTATATGATAGTAAAAACATAGGAAAATGCGGCCATAACCAAATGAAACTAGTAGACTAATAGCTATAATGGTGATTTGATGCTAATAATAATAGCATTTAACTTGTTACGGAAGCAGATCCAGGTTTTTTACACTGGTAGTTCCAGTTATTTTGTAATATAGAGGGGGCACAGCAGTTAACTGTTACACTGGCAGATCCAGCACAGCATTTAACTTGTTACACTGGCAGATCCTGAGATGGTGGCACATAGCAGTTAACTTGTTTGTTAAAAATAGAACATAGATGCATGTGAACGATTCAGGCTCTCTAGAGCCTCTAGTTTATTTTTCCTCACTGACTGTGAACGTATGTCATATGAATGCCATAATTTTACATGGACGTATTTCAGCATCGAAGTCGATGTTTCCATTATCATCTGTCCATGAAGCCTTTTCCATAACGATCTGAGCAGCCATATTGGGTTTCTGTTCCATACAACTCATTTCAATGTATATATGGTCATATTCCTTACCTCTCAAGAAAAAGGTGGTTGCAGAGATGTTACTCTCCCTATATAGTGCAGCATACATGTTTTTCAAGCATTAATCCATGGGCTTTAAAACAGTAAACACGTTTAACTAACTGTTAAACTTGTGCAATCGAGGTATGACCAGTTTGCAACACAATCTTACCGGACGAGCCACAAATCAGCCTCATCACTGAAGTCGAGATCTTTTTTTATGTTTATTTTTATTGAGCTTGTAAAAAATAGAAAAAAAAATAGAAAAGAATACATACATTAATAGATTACATGCATGCAATACATTACAAATAAATAAGTTCAATACTTTCTAAATAAGTTAACTGTTTTTCTACATGCAAATTGTGCATTATTGATCGATTAAAATAAATGTAACTTCAAAATATTTGTACAAAGTCCTCCTTACGAGGCATGGTACCCATTATTTTATTCTTCAATACATATTCGGGAGCTTAACTTCTTTTTGTGAGGCCGTAGGCATCCTTGTGCTTGCTAGGTGGTGGAAGCCCATTATATCGTGCAGTGAGGCTAGGTTACCGACAGGTTCGGTCTGTTGAAGTTGATTGGCACGGTAACTGTTAGCAATGTCACTGTTCAAGATGAGACACAACCTGGCATTGAAATGCTGTCCTTTTTTTTTTCCAAGGTTGTGAGGGACAGGGACTCTTTGCGTCCTTTTATTCCTAATTAACTGTTGAGAGTACTGTTGGCTCTTTCCCTGACCTCATCGGCGATGAGATATCTGCATGCAGCTGGCTAATGATGCCCTTCTCGGACGCCTGTGAGGTGCTGAGGAACTCGACAGCCTTCTTTATCTTCTTCATTTGGTTTAGCTGGTGCTGTGGGGTCCCATTGCTTGCCACGCACTTATGTCACCAATCACACCTTGGAAAAGCGCGTAACTGTCCTTTGTTTTTTTGATGAGACATTTTGATGCTTTATTTGACTATTTACCACTTGAATGCTACTTATCCAAATAAATGTCTGAGTCACACAATTCAGAATTTTTATCCGGCAGGATCAGTCACTAGTAAGGTCCTTCACTATGATGAGATCCTTCACTGTGGATGATATAATTCACTGAAGATAATTCACTATCCATGTATTCACTAGTTTTCGATTTTCTTGATTTGTTTTCCCTATTACTCCGCGCCAGGGTATGTGACCCGGCTAGATTAGCACTCGCCAAGTGTGGCGAGTGACTTTCAATTTACACTTGCCAGACTGAATTCACACTCGCCAAAAATGTTGTCAAATTTAAAGACTGTTTTATCATAAATAATACCATGAATAAACACTTGGGTATGATGGTCATTTCGCTGATTGATTCAAATGACCGTCTTAGATTGAGACACTGTTTTGGGGAATTGTGATGAAAGTAGTACAGCCCCATTAATAGAACTATGGTTGAATCATAAAGTTTATTTCTTTTTATAGCATCTTGGTAAGCAAGTTCTAGTCGATTGGCGAAACAATGAAGGTTGAACTTCTTTTAATTTAGCTGACACACCTCCCTTCTGCCCTAGCATCACAGACGCCCCATCACACCCAAATCCAACCAATTTATGGGCAACAACATTTTGATCAATCCCAACATCTTCCATAGCTTCCATTATAGCATTCTTAATGCCTGTAGCGTCAGGTGATGCCGGGTTTTTCATGCCAACAAATTTAGTTACAGGTGCTCCTTCAAATGAATACTTTATGAACACTACTTCTTGCTCCACAATGCCAGCATTTGTTGACCCATCTGACGTGATAGAGAAAAATTTGGCATTTGAAATAGCATTGTTTAATGTTTGTGCAGCATCCATCGCAACATACTTTATAAACGTACGGCATGCAGTGACATTGCGATAAGTTTTTCCTATGTTGAGGCCTTTTGCCTCATCTAGATTGCAGAGCCAGTTGGGGAGTGTGTGTCTTTGCTTTGAAATATGATATTTTATTCGTCCAATTTATACATAATTATGTAAGAGTAATCAATTTGAGGAAAGCTCAGATTTAGCACATGGTTGTTTCAAAAATCCTGTTTTATAGATACAAAATTTCCAAATTCCACTTAATCACTCTAATTTCTGCCATAAATGCTTGTACAGGTTTGTGAACGATTCCGTCGCTCAGTGTACGTAAGTCACATTTGTTTGGCTTGTAGAACAGATGATATCTTTTCCATTGAAAAGTGTGTTTGTGGGCATGTTGTAATTGTCAACATGGAATTGATTCAAGTTTTTACTTATTTCCGTTAACACAGCTCCCGTATCCTCTTCACCAGAAATAATTATGTGACAATCTGCAGCAATGCTCATAAGCTTGTCTCAAAGCTTCTGACACGCGATATCAATTTGATAAAAAAGAGAGCACCGAAGATCACTATGCGATGGTCACCATGAAAACATTAGGCAAAGCTCAGAATGCTATATTCAAGCTGAACAGACAGGAGTGTCTGGTGAGAACGCCCAGCCACATTTGCATGGCTGCATTGGAGCCTGCGGTGGCAAGCACGGCATCACTTCTCGTGATTGTCATTAATGCGTTGCCGAGCGTACGACGATCCTCATTATAGAATTTCTTAAACATATAATTCAACACTGTTACAACAGTAAATCGCATTATTTGATGTCTTGTTGGGATAACAAATAAATTTTCCATATACACTGGAGATTTGGTTTCAATAGATCTACCCATGAATGAACTAGCTCTTTCAAAAGCTTTGCTTTTGGAAAACGTGCCTAAGCTGTCTGAACCTATAACTTCCCCTCTTTCATTAATAAAAAAAGTCCACTTATAAACGGTCAAACTCGAAGTTGATGATGACTATGATGACGACACCTTTGTATTAAAAGTATTATGAACTTGAGTCCATGTTTCTTCTAATGCTGCTCGTTGAATGTTCAATTGGGTTAATTCTGCAACTGTCAATTCAAACGCAAGTCCTGGTTGGCGAACGCCATCTTTGAAACTATTTATGATAGCGGACACCTGAATATTGAGATTTACCATTACAAATATTTACAGTTAACTCTTTAAAATTGGAGTCTCTCTTACCATAAAACTCATTAAAAATTACATTAAAAATTACAATCACAATAAAATCAATGTACCAGTGGGTATGGTGACGGGGCAGGCACGCCGGGTGGGTGACCCTCGCAGACCACTCTCTGCCTTCTCCTCGGTCTGGGGTGGCAGCGGCCCAGGCAGGCCGTATGGCACAGTACTGCCAAAGATTTTTAACAATTCTCCATATGGCACAACTTCACTTTGCACTTCCCCTGAGAGGTATCTTTCTATTTCTTGCCGACAAACCTTTGGAATTGCATAAAAACTTGATTCTTTTCTGCATCTGTTTTTAAATACATACAGCTCCTTTTTCACAATGAATTTGGAAATCTGCTGGGGTCTTTCTCTAGCTTCCTTGAGAGATACAGATGTAGCTTTGGTTTCAACTTCATCCTGAACACCTGCCTCAACATGGTTAATATCTTTTAAAAAAGGAAACATCTATCCATTTTCTTATTGTGTGTCTCAATAATAGGCTGATCATTTGATCTGCTTTCTATGGGGGAAAAGTTTTCTGAAAGCCATTCCTCCCTGAGTTCCATCTAACAATTAGTTGCCCTGTTTATTTGCATATTGGTTCAAGAAGAATTGCAGTCCACAATGGCACCAAAAGCCAGATAGCGTATTATTAAATCTGGGAAATCTGGATAATAATATGAGTTTTCTTCATCTCCTTGTGGAATATGAGCCTCTGCTCGACCTTTAATTTCAATAAAACGTCTGTAAAAGACTGATTTTTCATACAGCGCATTTGAGGCCAAATCTTCAATGGATATGTTAATATCTTCGACATCATCCATCTCCTCAGTTTCATGGAAACAACAGTTTGATGGCAAAAACCTGCTTCTGGGTTTTTCAATATAACGATATGCATCTTCTAAGTACCTAATGATGCCAACTTCATTAAAGGCCATTAGACAGCTATGTATCAAGGCCCAAGAATAATCTGTCTCAATATAGGCTGGTGATAAATCATTTTTGGTGAGTCTCTTATAGTCTTGTCGCACATCTAACAAAAAGCGGTTACCCTAGACGTTCTATGAGCATTTGTTGTCATCTCTGCTACAGGCAATGGAGGTTCTCCCTCAGCACCAGCAGACACCAGTGAAAAATGCAATATTCTTTTATCCTGACCAGGTATTCTACTGGCTATACTGCCTGTAGCATAAAAAAAAAGAGGTTTTTTATCTTCATACACTCTAAACTGATCTTGAATATAGGAACACTTCAAAGGTTTCATTCAATAAATTGAATGAAACCAGGTAATGTTTTACTTGCACGATCCTCATTTTCCATAACACTTTGAGTTATGAGCATTTCTCTTAAAACATCTGTATCCAGTCGCTGCTGGGATCGCATTTCATGAGCAGCCTTTTTCAAAACATTGAAAAACATTGAAACACCTCCCTTCTGCCCTAGCATCACAGACGCCCCATCACACCCAAATCCAACCAATTTATGGGCAACAACATTTTGATCAATCCCAACATCTTCCATAGTTTCCATTATAGCATTCTTAATAAAATTACTGGACATATAAATATAATTATTTAGCAACGAACTTTGTTCGTGCTAAATGATTGTATTAGTGAGGTTGGGGGGGCGGAGGGTAGAGGTTGCTTCAAAGTAAATTTATATATGTTTCTATTAGAAGGGATTTTCGAGATTTTTTGTTTTTTGGTGGAAATCGTATTGAATTACATGTCAGGCCCGAAAATTTGGCAGTTCTTTTAATTTTACAACATTTAATCTTTATCATCACTAAGAAATAAATATAGTGATGTCGTTGTTGTGATATATGTATTTTATTCTGCATTTGTTCGTGGCCAAATCTAACTTCATGGGAGAATTTAATGCGATGTTTGCATACTTTGAACGCTATAATTTCACTCGTAATAAAGCAACATACTGCGTTTTACCCGGAAATCAGTGTACACCAGCACGATAAAGTTCATCGACATCAAAAAAATCAAAATATATTGTTACCTGCTCCAGCCGGTTGCATTTAAAAGGTTCTATTATTCAAAGTATTGATGCTGCTTCTTATTATCACACTTTGAGACCATAATATTCTCCATATTTTAAGAAATCTATCGAATACTCCCCAGATCAAGGCGACAAAAATGCTCTTTATTATCGCCCTACCTGTCTGCTAACATATCGTTTATCGAAAGCTATATCAACAATATGCAACAACTATGCAGGCTTGACTAAGGCTGATTCTCTGAAACCAGCATACATATGCATAAATTATGATAATGAGCTTTTGTAGCACTACTAATCGCATAGCAGTATGGTCGGAGTTGACATAGTTCGGTGTGTGATAAAAGGCTAATCATTGATTAGCATAGTCAGTCGAATGTAACGTTAAATATTATTGGTAGTTGCGCCATCTGTTAGCCAATCAGATCCCGCAACAATTAGTTTGTTCGATGTCAGATATACGTCATCATTTTCGTGTGATGACGAAATGCACATCGATATGGCGGATGTTACAAATTTTGTTAGGTATTTTTACAATTTTCTTAAATTACATCGTTATTTAAACGTTTTCAGACATGCCAACCCCTACGGATTAGTCGTAGTTACTACGAATTTTGATGAACATTTTACAACTACGACCAGTTAACAGCATACTACGAAATTCTATACAAATCACCAAATTTATGGCACTTAATCAGAGATTGGGAAGACCATGCGCGATATTAACTAAAAAAATCCCGCATGCACAATAACACTCATATTCGCCATTCCCACGCATAGTTTTTTTTCACTCCTCATCAGTAATAATATTGGTCGTTTAAATAGTCTACAGTATTGATCTGCAGCCATATTAAACATAACAGCCAGCACCCTGGCAGCAAATCTTATAAGCCGCGGCTATTTTTTAGACTAGACTAGCACCAACTTAGTCTATATTGATGGGGCATTTGCGTGTTTTATATTGACATGAACAAGTTGTTAGCGGGGGAAAATGAAAGTAAGCCTCATAAGACTTTATTAGCCACATAAAGTGAGATTATTATTTATATATTTTTTATATTCTTTTAGATTACAAAAACAAGAAAAATCATTTATTTCAAATTAGATATATAATGCATCCAAATCATGTGTGTGTAAACTGTACTAGCTATGTCATTATATTGCCAATGACAAGTACCATAATAAGTTGTTTCGTGTTTTCTATAAAAATAATGTAATAAAAACTTTTCAAAAAAACAGCCTACCTAAAAAAATGTGATAAAAAATAAGTATTATTATAAATGATAGAACCAACATCTTTTTAAAATAAATAAAAACTTTGTCACAATCTTCCTACCTAAGTCAAAATCTCATGTTACCTGAAACAGCACCCCCCCCACACACACACACACTAATATTTCACGGGAAGGTGAGTGGGTAGAGGTGGCGATTCTGACAAACTACAGATTCATTGTTCAAACTACTAATTTTCATGATCGGACTACTAATTAGGATCTGTTGGGGTTGGCATCTCTGCGTTTTAGTGTTTAATCGTGTCGGATAAATTTTATTCGTTCGATTAGGTGGCAATAGCATTCTTTTACAAGCCGTTTTTTCTGCGATAATCGTGTTTTTGCACATTTCAAGTGCTGTGCCAAGTCAATCTCTAATGAAATTGTTAAATGTAATAAAGTCGGCGAAGCCGACTTAGCGGCGCCGTAAGCGCCCGCGGGGTTGGAGTGCGGGGAGGGGGGGGACACCCCCTCCTTTGGGGGGGGCGAGGGGATCTCCCCCCGGAAATTTTTGAAAATTTGATGCATTTTTCTGCAATCTAGACTAGAGCTACTGTTTGGCATAGACAGATATCTACATAGTGTTTCGCGATATTCATTCAAATATTACTTATATATGCCATAAGATAATACTTATTATATATCTGGAATGTACATCATGTAATTGAATCATAATATTCATGAATGTGTGATATCTGCTCTGTATCCTTTTAATGCCACAATTAAATAGAAAATATTAGAATTCTGGTATGAAAAGTTTTAGCGCGTGCGATGAAATATTAGACCCACAAAAAAGTGGTGTGTCCAAAACTTGACTGAAACCCCCTCGCTCGAAATGGAACACCGTTCCATTTTTGCGAAAGGTGACAAAATATACATCATCCCTTACTTATATTTTCGTAAGATAAATATTACTTATGAGTCATAAAAATTATATGATCTATGGTAAAAGGTAGACCAGTAGGATTATGGATTTATTTGTCTAGAAATTTGGTTATGGCTGATGAATTTTCTTTCACCTTATGTAAAAATGTCCTCTACATATAATTCTAAGAAAGTTAATATTATTTTTGCTTTAATCTCAAAGATTGCGAGGTAACCATTCAGACCTGTTTGTAATTGTAGCTATAGGAGTTTTGGCACAACAACATCAGCCACAGCATAAATCTAACAGTTTTCTCTCAGTGCCAGACACACATGATAGCATAGCTCACTTCAACTTTACACTGATTTTATTGAGTAGCAATGTAGTGTTGATACGATGCCACAGGATTATAGTTTATACTTTCTGAATCTTGTTAGATCTAATATTAGAATTATTCCTCGGGATGAACTCACATGTAACAATTACGTAACAGTAACAGTCACCATTATTTTACTATATCAAGTGGCCCTGACTGGACTCTAACTCACGACCCCACGGTTGCCATACCATTTAGGATGTCATTGCACCCAGCCATCAGTACAACACTGTCTGCCTGTCTGAATAATTGTGGATAGTTGTTTATTCTCTCTATCAACTTTTCTAAGCCCGCTCCAGGATTGACAAAATTAGTGACGAGCGGTTTTGTCTCCTTGCCTTCCTCGCGCGTACTCCACGTAGGCTGACACGCAGGTAGCCGGAATGTGTGCTGAGGGCTGCCAACCAGACGTCGCAGATGGCTGTGTCCTAACATTGTGATGTGCTTAAATTTAGTAGTTCTCAGCTGCATTAACAATGTTCCCAAAACATTGCAGCCATATCCATCACGGCCCTTGCCCCAATAGCTGTCTGGCGTATCCTTTACAATCTGTCCGAAACAGGCCAAGCTTTGGCAAAACTCCTCACACTGCTGGAATTTACGCTGGAGCAATCACATCCACGTGCACCAGCGGTCGGTCTCCTCGCCTTTTTTCACGTGTTTTCTTGAATAGAAGTAAACGCCTTTTGCATCCGGAATGTTTGTTTCTTGAAACTGAAACTCAGATACTGTATCGCACAAAACTCAAAAAAATTAAAATCGTGACAAAACCTTGTCCAAAAAAATAATCATTACTCCAGTAGTCTTCTTGTCTTGACAATCTGACCAATCCCATGAAGACGATGATTGAAAAGAAGGCAACCGTACTTCTTACCAGTAACTGATGAAAGTTCTATTTGGTTTATTTTGCCACGGATGAACATAAACAATAGAATAAGCCAGTAAATCAGGGTATCTTCCAGCTCTGCCAGATCCCTGGTAGAATCTCTCGAAGTTTCTTCTTGCTCCCCAATTTATGACAAATGTTATGTCAGGACAGTCAATTCCCACCGTGTCCTTTTTTGTTGGATATGAATTTAATCTCTACCATAGAATCACTTTCTGTAAACTACAGTCAATGGCAGTAGCTTAAAACAATAAATCTCTTGTTTGACACATTTGCAGTCAAATGGACAGAATGAGTTGTTGCTATTTGAATTGACGAGGGCACTGTACAATAATCCATATGGTGATTTTTTTTTATCTTCTCAAATATTCAAAACTAGAGTAAATGAAAACATGTCTCTTTCACCGACATGCATCCACAAAGGTTTCAAACCCTAATTCTGACGCAAGTCAATATATAAAGACTTATAGTACCAGTTTAATGTTTAAGATACTCAGAATACAAATCATAGTTGCAATGGATAGCATACCTTGGTGCACTCCAACGATGTCTCCAGTTTTTCTGTTTCAGCAGTGAGAGATTCGACTTTGGTAAGAAAGATTCGTTCTTAATCTTCATCTCATCAAAACTGACTTTGCATTCTCGCATTTCTTTATCCTTCTGTTTGATGGTCTCCTTCAGGCCCTGTATTTCACGCTTCATACAACGATAGAATAAGCCTGTTAATCAGTAATGTTTTCAAAAAAAATATATACTACAATACATCAATACCATTCCGTCTACAACTGTTACCATAGAGATGCCTATATAAATGATCAGTCCGTCATAATTTGGCTTCCTCATAATCTAAAAATCTCTCAGGCTGTGTTTTAAAGGCATTATTAATAAAAATATCAATATCCATCTTTAGACACGTCCATATTTTTGAAACTTAATTGTATGTATTTTTTGCACCATTTAGTTCAAGAATTTCCACAACATCCTGTGTACTAGCTTTCAATTCTCCCTCATCAATTAATATATCTACAAGATTTTTCAAGAAGGCCATCCTCTGCAAAATGGACAGGAAGATAATTTAGTTTAATGCATGGCGGTGTTGTTTTTCTATTGTCTGCTGTGGTTTGCTATATTTGACACTAACCCCCAGACAGTGTGAGAATAGATTATTTTGGCCTACATTTGATGTACGGGTTGATATTTTTTTTACCTACATTTGATTTCAGGATGATATTTTGATATTTTCTACCTACATTTAATGTACAGGTTGATATTTTTTGACCTACATTTGATATACAGGTTGACATTTTGATGCATGCACAGAGGCAGTCACAACACAAACTGAAGACCTGTCAAACCACGGACGTGTAAGCCGGACGCTGACTTACAAGAGCTACTACTTTTCAGGTTGTTTATATATCGGTCCACTTACATTTACTAAAAAGTGCGTGTTTATGCAAATGAATGTCATAATGTACACAGGCACCACACCATATTCAACATGAACTGATAATAAAAAGAGGCAGTACTTGAACCATGTGGATTATAGTTTGTTGCATGAATCTGTAAATTGAAATTTATGATGGAGATCATGGAAGCTCGTCAATAACAATTAAACATGAATGAGAACTTTAATCTTTAACAAATACAATGTGCCAATAACAAGTAACAATGACACGTGCATTAGTTTAAAGTCCAAAGTCAGTCGTTCATAAGTATATAGTGAAACTACTGGTTAAATGTGACACTGCCGCCATGAATGTTTATAACATAAAGTGCTGATCTATGGAGTATACTTCTTTCCCTATCATTTTCAATATTTCTTTTTAAAACAGATGTTGCTGCTCCATTCGGTGTATTTGTTTCTACATCAGAATCCATAATGTAAGACAGCATTGAATGCACACGTATGCCTGCTGTAGGTGTTGTGTTTGTGTTCACACCTTTATGGCATATTAGCAACAGTAATTGCAATAGTGTAAGTGGCCCAAAGGATTTGTATTAATATAGTGTAAGCCAAGCATTAAGTCAGATAATGCATTCAGTTTTGGTTGATATTAAAATCTAAGAACCTGCAGACACTGTCTGACCCAGATGTCCCTCACCTCGGCTGCGCCTCGGTTCGAGACATCATGGGTTTCTTCCATTGATAGAGCAACGTCATCACAGGTTCTAATACTTTCTTCTGATTTTACGCAAATATCAACCGTCCACCCATGCCACCTCATCGCCAAGACCACCTATATAACTGTTTTATTGGGCCGATTTGAATTAACTATTCTCAGTTTCACTCAATGCACTGGATGCTCAGTTGATTTTTTTTCATAGCTTGACTATGATTATGGTCAAAGATCTCAGATATAACTCCCGTGAAATGTTTTTGAAAGAAAGGAGTTTCTATTGTCAGCCCCTCTACTTGGATTCTGTAATCTCGCAAGGAAATCATTTCAGTTTCTATTAGCATAAACTTTGTGTTCGATAACCTTCTTAGATCTCCAACAGGCAGAAAAATATTAATAAAAATATCAGTTACAAATATTCTCATGCATTTACCTTCATTCATTGAGATACGGTTGGCAACATCTTGCTCCATAGATGGCACTTGTAACACATGTTCCTGCGTTTTTGAAATACACAGAAATGAGATTGATTTATAACACAATTAACAAATCTGCAATATTTAAAACTCCTACAATTGATCTACTCTGCTCGTCATTTTTTCTCTTTAAAGTGAGGGTTTTCTCTTTCAAGAGTGCAACAGTTATTTCTTTAAAGTCAACATCTTCTTTCACAATTGCTAAGAGTTGAAGAATATGTGTTACTTTCTCCACAAGTCTAAAGAAAGCCTTTTTATTGCTTATATAAAGCATTTGATTCACGTCATTCTCGTCATCTTCACATCTCACCAACACAGCCTGTAAACACGTGATAAATACTACATATAACTTCTGTGTATTCTTATTGCATATTAAAGAATACGGATGTTATCTTTCATTAAATTTTTAACATAAATTTAATACTAAGAAAAATTACATCGGGTTTGTTGAATTTTTCTGATTGCAACAATTTCAACTTCAAAGTGTGCCTTTTTACGAGCTTTGGCAACAACTTTGTTACGCTTCAAAGCACCAGCAACCCCTTGATGGCAATGTTCTCCTTTTCGTTCAAAAGCATCAGATTCAGTTGGTTGAAAAACTATCTCACCCAGGTTGCGCTAGGTTTTACTTGCCTTATTTAGTAAAATCCTAATTTTTATGCCATGTATCATCACAGATGATCAAATCCCAGCTCATATGATAAACCCTGCACTTGTATACATAACCCTATAATCTTGCACGCCAGTTACAGCTAGAAAGTTGTGGATATCTAAATATAATCTTTGGGATGATATTCTAACATAATG